>MU227340.1:2446389-2464136 GCA_018584345.1 Thuja plicata | reverse complement strand
TTATTCCATCATAGATTGGAGATATTATCTGTTACATAGAGAGTTCACTTTCTTGACTGACAACCACGCCTTGAAATATATAAATTAAGAGGGTAAGCTGTCCCACAAGCATGCCAAATGGGCTTCATTCTTCTAGGCTTATAGTTTTGTTGTGCACCACAGAGGTGGTAAAACTAATGTAGTGGCTAATAAATGAGCAAGACGTGTTATTTATAGGTTGTAATGAGTAATGAGTAATGAGTTAGTAGGATTTAAAGAAATGAAGAATGAATATACAATTGATTCTAATATTTGGTCACATATATGTCATTGTCAGCAGCCAAGACCATTCACTTATGCAACCATTTGAAGACTACTTATTGTTGGATGGATTTTTCTTTAAAGAGAATCAAATATGAATTTCGTTTGGATGCAGGAGGGAACAATTCATAAGAGAGATTAAATCAAATGGATTGTGAGGTCACATTGGAAGAGATAATACTTTTGTAGTAGTATGTGAGAAATTCTTTTGGCCTTATATGAAGACAGATGTGGACATATTTGTCATTTCTTGTAAGGTGTATCTAATTTCCAAAGGGGGGAATCAAAATACTGGTCTATACATGCCTCTACGAATACCAAGAGAACCATGGACTAATATCTCTATGGTTTTTTTTGTCTTCAGTCTTCACAAATCCTAAGAGGTAATGATTTAGTGTTTGTTGTGGTGGACAGATGTTCTAAAATGGCTTATTTCATTCCTTGAAAGAATACTAATGATGCAAGTCAAGTGGCTCATTTGTTCTCTATAGAAATTTAGGTAGTGCACAGTATACCAAGGACCATAACCAGTGATAAGGACACCAAATTTGTAAGCCAATTTTGGAGAGGTTTGTCAAAAAATTTGAATATCATATTGCAATTCAAGTCAACATATGTTCCCCAAACCAATGGTCAAACACAGTTGGTAAATAGGATTTTGTGTGACCTATTAAGGTGTTTACTTGTAGACAATACTTGACAATGGAATATGGTGATTCCTTAGGCTGAATTTGCCTATAATTCCAACATGGATAGGTCTACATGTTGGAATTTTTGTTGTTTGAGGTGTTAACATTCATTTTTTGTCATTGATGTCAACATATGTTTCAGTTGGGTGAATTAGAAGTTTTAGAAAGACTAGTTATCATAGAAACATGCGAGATTGACAGATGTATACAGATAGTGTACGACATGTGAGTGTATGCAAGCACCGATATGTGTAGAGGGATGAGTGTATACCTTATGTCTAAGGTCGTTGGATCTTATGTTGTTATTTGCATAAGTTATAGCTATTTTGGTGAAGATTGGTTACAGAGCAATTATAGAGGATTATGATAGAGATGATCTCTGAGTTTTTGGGATGACTTGGATGTGAGCATGGGTCATGGTATGCGAGCTTAAGGAATGATAAAAGATACATGGGAGAACATTCTTTGTGATTCTTGGGTCGTTGGATTCTTTATGACGTTAGTTGACACGTGTGGAGTAGCGAAGACCTATTTGGGGCCGACCACAGAGATGCAACATTCTTAATGATTGGCGAGTGTGATTTATAGATCTTGGCACATAATTGATTATTTTTATTTTCTAAATACTTGTGTAAGGAACCATGTGTATCTTAGCAAGGGTCTATGTAATTGTTTGTGCATTGGGGAAATCTTAACAGGCCGACCTAATTTCCTATTGTAACTTGTATAAAGGAAAGTAGTGTCTTGACGTGTAAAGGAATGGAATGGATGTATTGGATGTTGCGAGCATGTGGATGCAAGCTATGTTGGATGTAGAGCAGTGATAATGTTTGTAATGCACTTCATTGGAACTATATAGGCAAAGCAAGTTTCTATCAGTCAGTTCTTTGTTATAAGCATACTTTTATACTTCTCTTTGGATAGTGGGTCAAAAAGGTGGGTTTAAACTTCAGAAGGTGGATTTAACCTTCACTTTGGAAAGTGTGCTTAGGTAGTGGGCTCATCATTTCATTCAACTCCTAATAGGATTGAGAAGAATCCTAATAGGGTTTGTCCTTTAACAGGGACTTGTATTGAATGTAATAATCAGCTCCTAATAGGGCTAGATCTCCTAACATGGATACAATATTTTTAGTGCATTATTTGTGGGTGCTAATTCCCACTAGGGTTTTTCCCTTACCAGGGTTTCCTAGACAAAAAAATAATTGTGTTATGGTATTGTTCTTGAAGTGTTTAGATTTGCATTAAGTAATTGGTTTAAAGTTTAATTATTTGGCATACAACTGATTCATCCCTCCCCCCCACTCAGTTTTATTATTCCTAAAAATTGGTATTAGAGCTTGTGGTCCTCTGAGAGAAAGCTTAACCACTTAAGGTGATTTTGAGATAGCTTACTATAGGAAGGAGTCCAAAATTTGATGCTGAAAATTTTGACAGTTGGAAGAACAAGATGAGGACTCATCTGATCTACATGGGAATTGATTATTGGATGATTACAAAGAGGGATTAATTGATCAAGAAAAAATATGAATTAGGAAATGCTACTAAGGAAGAAAATAAATTATTTTCTTGCAATATGGTTGCAAGGGAAGCATTGATAAGAGTGCTCTCTGAGGCATAATTTACAGAGGTTAAAGATCTTGATTCATCTCACAAGATCTAGACAATGCTAGAGGCTCTATATGAAGGAGATCAGTACATTAATCAGGCAAAACTACAGAATTGGAAGGCTAAAATGGAGAATTTAAGGATGCGAGATGATGAGAATGTCAAACCATATGTACAGAGGGTTACAAATGTTGTTACTAGAATCAGAAACTCAGGAGGCACATTTACTAAAGATGAAGTTATTACAAATATTATTAGATCTTTGACACCTGCATACAAGACTAAAGTGAAAGCGATAAGTGAAGATCATAGCATTGACGAAAAAATTCAACAAAGAAGTCCTAATTGCTAAGATGGCCACCTTTGAGACCGCAGAGTTATAGGATGCATTACCCAAAGTAGAGTCTGCATTCAAGGCTACTGTTCATAATGACAAAAAGACCTTATCAATCCTTGCGAGCTCTAGTAGAAGCAATAGACATGACGATCTTGGAGAATATGTTGATGATTGGGTAGAGATTGAAGAAGAAGAAAGGAAACTAGACAAAGTTGTGGCTCTAATAGAAAAAAAGGGAAAGGAAAGGTAAGGGTAAGTTTGAAGGAAAATTACCCCTAAAATATTTTCTTGTAATAAGATTGGTCATAGATTTCCTACAAGGGTTCCTAAGCATAAGCCTAATTTTTACAAGTCTAATTACTCCAAGGATGAGGAATGCTACTATGATAGTGAAGGTGTGTCTGAAAATGATTATGTGAATGATGGGAATGAAATTGGATTTATTGCTATTAAAGATGATGAACCTATTCATGAAGAAAAAGCTCTAGTCTCACATGTTGAAAAGAAATCAGAATGGATCATTGATAGTGGTTATTCACGTCATATGACTGGCGATAAAGATAAATTTGTTCAACTGAATAGATATGATGGTGGTGTAGTCAGATTTGGTGATAACACTCCTAAGTTGATCATTAGAGTTGGTTCAATCTCTCTTGATGGTAAAACTAACACTGATAATGTCTTACTTGTTGATGGACTTAAGCACAACTTGTTGAGTGTTGAACAAATTGTAGACAAGGGATATCATTTGCAGTTCATGGATGGAAAATGTACCATCAGAGGTCAATTTGGAAACTTGATCGCATTAGGTACTAAGTCAAGAGGTAATGTGTTTGAGCTGAATACTAAAAAGGAAACTTGTTTTGTTGCGAAGGTAGATGAAATTTGGTTATGGCATAGGAGGTTTTGTCACATAAATTTTGATAATATTGTAAGGATCAATAACACTAATACAATCAAAGATTTTCCAAAAGTTGTGAAGCCTACTAACACTATGTGCAGAGAGTGTGTGATGGGAAAACAAACTAAGAGTAGCTTTTAGAACAAATCCTTTTCAACAAGGGGGAAGTTGCATCTGGTACATACATATCTTTTTGGTCCTACAAGGACTAGATTTTTACCTGTTAGAATAGCTGAGAGGGGGGGGGGCATGAATCAGTGGCCTTAAAAATAATTCCAATAATCCAACCAAAATTATTTCTCAAACATAATACCCTGTAGTTTTCTTTCAGTCCATCAAGATGAATGCCTTAAATAACTTTAGCAAATATAGCCTACTTGGTAAGATATATTATTTATCTTTTCTATACTTTACCAAATAGCAACAATTAAACTTAGTGTTTACCGACCAATCCAATTTTAGTAATGTGTAAAGTAAAATATCAATGCAGTAAAAGAAATACACATTTGACACATGGATTTTTAACGTGGCAACCCTGTTAAGGGAAAAACCACTTGGGATCAGTAACCCAAAATTTTCACTCTTCTGAAGTGAGCTCGATGAAGAACCAACCATGTTAAAGGTTACAAACATACTATTAAGTGCAACCTTGTTAGAGGGTTCAAAACTAACAGTTTGTCTTTTGACCTAGAATTCACTAGAATTCACTATGTTGTCAACAAGAAAACCTTTTGATACTTTTGAGTATATCAATACATTAAGGATGGTTAAATCCCACTCGGTTAAGAGATTTTCTAAATCAATGGTTAAACTGATACAATAAATGATCTGTTCAAAATACAAATTAACTTGCAGATATTCAGATCTATTATTAGTCCAATAATACCTCTCTGATCAATATGTTCTTCAATTCCTTTGCTCTCTTTCTTTCTTCCTTCTGCTTGGTGAATGCTCGGTCCTCTGTTGCTCAGTGTCTACAGAATTATTGGTTCTGTCCTTTAGCCTTTATGATCAGATTTGCATGAAGAATTCAACCTTCACCAGAATATATTCATCATTCCTCTCTTCATAATGAATTCCTTGTCTCTTTATATAGACATGATTAATCGCTTCAATCTTCCTTTTTTTTTGTTGTAGATCACTTATTGATCTGTAAAACTCGGCATTCTTTGCTTTATCCCATAAAGCTTTTCTTTATTTTTATTTTGTAGATCTCTCCTTGATAACTACGCTTTAAATATCTTCTATGCTTTATTTTAAGTGATTGTTATAAATAAAGCAATCAATCAGTCAATCTAAATATAGCTCCTACCAGCTAAGTGTTATTGTCGTTCTTTATCTTCAGTTCTGATCAGTCAGCAACTTCAGTTAGTTCGGTCATTGACTTCAGTTATCCTCAGTAACAACTTCAGTTATGCTCGATAAGTAGCTCTTTCTCAGTTACTACGGTTCTCGGTATACACTGTGAATTTCTTGGTGTTCACTGTTCATCGATGTTTACTGTCACTCAGTTTATACTGAACTTTTAACTTTTACCGACTGCACAAACTTTGTCTCTTCAACTCTTTTAAGTTTATGACAATATGTGTATGACCAATCAAAACATATCAAGTTGACATCAATGACAATATAATACATTAACTAATTTAATGTCTTGCATTCACTTTTGCAGCTTGGTGATCATCAACTTATCATCTTCAAACATTCAATCAGTTATAGTTCATCATTACTATGGTGAAAGGTACTTTATACCTTTTGTTGATGACTATTCTAGGATGACGTGGGTTTCTTTTCTCAAAGAAAAATCTGAAGCATTTGATAAGTTCAAGATTTTCAAAGAAAATTTTGAGAATAAATCAGGTCTTAAGATAACATGTTTGAGGTCAGACAGAGGTGGATATTTTACATCATATTTTTTGAATGTTTACTGTGAAAAGAATGGTACATACAAACATACTTTTTCTCCTAGGACACCTAAGCACAATGGGATAGCAAAAAGAATAAATAGAACTATACTGGATGTGGCTAGGACTGTGTTACTTGAAGGTAATGTATCTCATATGCATTGGAGAGAATCAATTAGTACTACTATGTACACTTTGAATAAAATTCAGATCAAAGAAGGTACTGATAAGACTCCCTATGAACTTTGGTTTGGTTATGCTCCTACTGTAAAATACTTCAAAATATTTGGTAGCAAGTGTTATATCAAAAGAGATGATGAAATTGGAAACGTTGATGCTAGAAATGATGAAGGAATTTTCCTTGGATATTCTACTATAAGTACGTCTTATAAATGTTTCAGTCTAAGATTGAGAAAAATAGTTGAAAATGCTCATGTGAAAATTGATGAGAGGTTTCAGATTGAGATCCCAGAGAATGAGAAGAATACTGGAAATCAAGAGACTTTTTAAGATTTAGACATGCTTGGATGAGCCTATAGAAGCACCAAATACACCAAGGTATTTTAAGATGAATCATATTGAAAAGAATATTATTGGTGATGTTAATAAGGCCATGATGACAACACTTGGGAATTGGTTCCCAGACCTAATGACAAAAATGTAATTGGAACTAAATGGGTTTTCAAAAACAAAATGAATTAAGATGGCATAGTTATAAGAAATAAGGCTAGGTTGGTCTACAAGGGCTATTCACAACAAGAAGGTATAGACTTCGAAAAAACATTTGCACCTGTTGTGAGGTTAGAGGCAATGAGATTGTTCATTTCTTATGCAACACATAAATAATTTAAGGTATACTAGATGGATGTGAAGTCTACATTTATGAATGGCGATCTAGAGAAAGAGGTCTACATTGAGAAACTTGATGGTTTTCCTTTGACAGATGATGAAGACATGGCTTGTGGATTGAAGAAGGCATTGTATGGTCTGAAACAAGCTCCTAGAGCTTGGTATTCCTAGTTAGACACATATTTATCACATCTTGGTTTCAGAAAAGGTAATGTAGATAGTAATCTACATTTCAGAACTTGTGAAGATGGAATCTTGATTGTTGAAGTCTTTATGGATGATGTAATATTTTGAGGAAATGATGAAATGAGTAAAAAATTCTCTAAGGAAATGAAGAGTGAATTTGAAATGTCTATGATTGGTGAAATGAATTTCTGCCTTGGTTTGCAAATTACTCAAAGTAAACATGGTATTTTTATTTCTCAAACCAAGTATCTTAAGGAGTTGCCAAAGAAGTTTGGGATGGAAGATTGTAAACCTGTTGGAACACCTATGGTTACTATATGCAATCTTACTAATACTAATGAATCTCAAATTGTTTTTGAGGCAAAATACAAGTCCATGATTGGAGGTTTGTAGTATTTAACTCATACTAGACCAGACATAACTAGTGCACTTGAAATTGTTGTGAGGTTTCAAGTTGATCCTAAGGAGACTCACCTTGATGCAGTTAAAATAATATTCAAATATTTGAAAGGGACACTGGAATATGGTTTATGGTATGAAAATTTTGATGATTTTACATTGCATGCTTATACTGATGTTGACTGGGAAGGAAGCGTTGATGATAGAAAAATCACCAGTGGTGGAGCGTTGAAGATTTGAAAAAGATACAACTTGCAAAGAAGGAAAAGAGCTATGGAACTATTTTCCATTGAATACAAAGGGGGAGAGACATAAGTGAAAAATTACTGTTGTCTTAGGGGTAGTTGCGAAGAGGATATTGAGAAGATTGTATTAAGAAGGCTACTTCTGGGTTGATGAATTTTCACATATGTTGCCATCAATGCCAAAAGGGGGATTGTGGGAATTTTTGTTGTTTGAGGTGTTGACATTCATGTTTTGTCATTGATGTCAACATATATTCCAGTTGGATGCATTAGAAGTTTCAGAAAGACTACTTATCATAGGAACAAGCGAGATTGATAGGTGTGTATAGACAATGTATGACATGTGAGTGCATGTGAGCACAGATATGTGTAGAGGGATGAGTGTATGCCTTATGTCTAAGGTTGTTGAATATTATGTTGTTATTTTCATAAGTTATAGATGTTTTGGTGAAGACTGGTTATAAAGCATTGACAGAGGATTATGATAGAGATTGTCTGATTTTTAGGGATAACTTGGATACGAGCATGGGTCATGGTATGTGAGCTTAAGGAATAATAGAAGATACATGGGAGAATATTATTTTTAATTCTTGGGTTGCTGGATTCTTGATGATGTCAGCTGAGGCATGTGGACTAGTGAAGACCTATTTGTGGCCGATCACAAAGACGTAATGTGCTTAATGATTGGCGAGCATGATTTATGGATCATGGCATGTAACTGATGATTTCTATTTGTTAAATACTTGTTTAAGGTACCATATGTATCTTGGAAAGGTTCAATTGTTTTTTCATTGGGGAAATCCTAACAGGCCAACCTAATTTCTTATTGTAACTTGTATAAAGGAAAGTAGTGTCTTGATGCTTAAAGGCATGAAATGGATGTATTGGATGTTGCAAGCATGTGGATATGAGTTCTACTAGATGTAGAGAAGTGATTATGTTTGTAATGAACTTCATTGGAACTGTATAGGAAAAGAAATTTTCTATTAGTTAGTTCTTTGTTATAAGTATACTTGTATATTTCTCTTTGGGCAGTGGGTCCAAAAGGTGGATTTAACCTTCACTTTGGGTTGTGTACTCGGGAAGTGAGCTCATCATTTCATTCAACTCCTAACAGGGTTGAGAAGACTCCTAATAGGGCCAGTCCTTTAATAGGGACCTGTACTGGATGTAATAATTAGCTCCTAACAGGGCTAGATCTCTTAACATGGATACAATATTTCTAGTGCATTATTTATGGGTGTTGATTCCCACCGAGGTTTTTCCCTTAATAGGGTTTCCTCGACAAGAAAATACTTATGTTATGGTATTTTTCTTGAAGTTTTTGAATTTGCATTAAGTAATTGGTTTGAAGTTTAAAGTTTAATTATTTGGAACACAATTGATTCACACCCCCCCTCTCAGTTGTATTATTCCTAACACTACGCGTAAGTATGCATTTAAAATTTTGTATGGAGCAAATCCTAAGAGATTTTTTGACTTGGTTCATTTACCAATAAGCCCACATAACACTAAAGAAGCTAAGTTAGCCTCAAATTTCATTCCATGAAAGGACAATGGTAGAAAAGAGCTAATATGCATCAAAGAAAAAAGGTCTTCAAAGAGGGGGAAATGGTCATGGTCCATCTATGCAAAGAGAAGTAATCCCAAGGAATCTACAATAAATTTTAAATCCAAGAAGATTGGGGCTTGCAAGATTATAGAGAAGATAAATGAAAATTCCTACCAAATATAATCACCATAAGAATTGGACATCAGCCCCATTTTTAATGTTGCTGACCTGCACTCATATTCAGCTAGAATTATGGAAGATTAGATGGAAGTTGAGAACAATAAGGAGAACAACCTTTGGAGAAATTAATTGGAAAAGAAGAAAAGAGAGAAAGTTGAATGAGTATTAGATACCAAACTACTAACAACACAAATCAAGACATATAATCTTTTATTCATTGAGCGGAAAAATTTGCCAGATTCTTACAATTCATAGATCACTCAAGGTGATCTGATGGAGCATAGTCGATGAGAAGTAGGACGCTCATATTTTGTCAAAGGATAGGAGAATGATGTAGAGCATCTCACTTAATTCCCTACCCACATTCTAATTAGGAAATAAATGATATTGTCTATTTTGGGTTTCTTTTAGCTGTCTCCATTTTGTGGTGGCGGTTATAGGTTTTGTTCTATTTTTGGGGTGTGGGTGGTCTTTGGTCAAGACAGTTGCATGCTGAGTGGTTGTTTTTAGTTTTTCTTTTATGGTATTAAGTTTAGGAGGGAAGGGAAGGAGGGATTTTAGAGAGTCTAGGGACGAAGGGGTGTAACTTTTTAGAGATGTAATGACTGTGTATTGGAAAAGAGGAAAAAAATAACTGATTGAATCTGAATCAATCCATATATTCAATATTTTTGGGAGTGTTTGAATTTTGTATTCTACAGGATTTTATATTTCAATTGTTTTGTTTAGATCTGCGTGAAGAAGGCTACAAATTTTTATGGCTACAATCACAACATGTAGGTCACACTTGTAAGGTTACATGAGTTCGTGAAAAAGACAACTTTGTGATGAGGTGCAAAGTGCAGTTATATATTGATGAGGATACCTCTCGTATTGAGGAACATGGTCCACAAAATCATAATAGTTATCCACACATGAGGGGTATGTCACAGAACATGAGTTGTATCACCACTTAACATGGATAATATGATGATGGTAGACACCTTATTGGAGGTGACACTTGATAATAACCCACAAGTAATTTAAAAAAGATGTGCAATGTAGTTTATGTGAAAATGGAAAATGAAAACCAACCAAAAGTTTTATGTATTTTAATATTTTTTTTAAATCCAGTTGTCCATCTTGCATACCATATCGTCCCATGCTTATCTAACCATTACCTTAAAATGATAACTTGAAGTTGAACATATGGACATTGGGTCTTCGATATCCACGCAGTTTGTGGCAGTATTCTCTCATAGTTCATTAAAACAAATTTTAGCAATTTGAAGCATATGTATGTATGTTTCATTTTTTTTTGGTGGCATAATTGAATATCAATTCTGTTAACGACAATTTGAAACACATATACCTTTAGAAACATTATTTTAAAAAACTTTCTCATTTATGGGTTTCTTCTAAGGAATATTTAAAGAGTACAAATTTTGGTACAAGATATTGAAGAAAAAATAGCAAATTATTTATGTATTTTAATATAATTATTTTCAAATTCAGTACTCCGACTTGCATCCATAGTTATTATTCTTCATGCTTATGTTACCATGACAACTCCTTAATTACAGTCATAGTAATTAGTGAATATATGGAATACTAATTTGTTTTTTATTATGGTAAAAACAGGTTTTGAAGGGGCCCCAAAACCCTTTACAAGCAGATTTTGGCAGGAATCTGAAACCCAACAAAGATGAAATGTTGCTAAAGAGTTTAATTTTTAAACCAACAGACCAAAGAAAAAAAACTTCCAGCAACTAGAAAATATGAAACACTAAAACCCTAGTTGCCCAGAAAATAGGCCAAAACCTTACATCATTACTTTTACTGGAGTGTTAAACCTCCCCAAAAAGAAGACCATGATTTTGACATGGAACCCAAAGCAAACAAGACCAACATTGCCCCAAAACCTGCCTTTAACCATAATTGAAAACACCCAGCATCTAGGATGGGCCCTTGAAAACTATTAGCATCTACCTACCTACACCTACCAGCCACAAGCAACAAACAACTCTGAAAAGATAAAAAGGGAGGAAACTAATGGACTCCCTCTTCCTCCTCTTTAGAAACAAATATGATACCCTTCAGCACAAAAGGAAAACCTCCAACCCTGAACATGCACCTCATCACAGCCCAATCCACCTGCAAAACTAAAGGGCCAACCCCCAACCATTTCCATCTAGCCATCATGTGGAAACAAGGAGGGGACTACACTCCACCACCACCAACCTCCCCACAACAGCTGTAGACCACCTCAATAGGCTGATCCTTCACCTCAATAGGATTAAAGGAAGAAGAAAACTGAATTAAAGAGAGACTTCACCTCCAAGAGGCCACACAATAAGCACCCAACACTATAGGGGTACACTCCACCTCGGTAGGAGAATAGCACAGAGGGAAAAGACAAAGAATGGGGCTATCACTACAAGATGAAGCTTCCAAAAATAGGGGATGAATATGTTGGAATAATGGAAGGGTGTGTACTCAGAGGGGAGGGGTGAATCAGTACCCTTAAAACTTTTATCAATTAATCTTTATTACTCATTACTTTCATAACCGACCACTGTAGCTTTTCTACTTCATGCATCAAATATCTTATCATAAATGTAAACAAATATTGAAACGTTCATGAAACTAATTTACTCATGACACAAGTATTTGATAAAGCAGAAACCCTTGTTAGAAGGTAAAAATTGCAGTGGGGATGAAACCCACAAAGCTTCACTATCTATAGAATGGAAGGTGCATGTTAGGGCTACAAGTTGTGATCATGTCTAATGATCTTACCCTATTAGGAGTAACATGTTAGACTTGTTTAGTCTTCTCAGTTAAGAGATTTTAGCAACACAATGTATGTGTGCACTTGGTTAAGAGATTTACAAAAAAACTGTTAAGTCCACCTTGTGAAAGGATTTTACTGCTTGATACAATTGTTAGAGAGTAACAAAATATATGATCTAATTTCTGCAATCTTACATTGCTAATTATAGGTCCATTAAGTACACAAAAATTATATCACCTTATTGTGATAGATAATACCTCTGTTCTGCTCGGTAGCCTTGTATGTAGTTCTTGATAAACTGAATTCTTCTTTATCTGTCCTTGTGCATGAAACCCTCTATCTAATCCATAGATGTCCTTGGCGGCTACAATCATTTGATTCTTGATTGATTATTACATTTATATATAAAATATTTGACCTAATTAGGTTTCATATTTTCAAAAAAAACCTCTAAGATCAAAGGTTTAAAACTAGACCTTGATCTCCTAGTTTGCATGAATACAATCAGTTAACTAATTACATCCATAATTAACGCTTTTCTTGATCCACAAGAAACAATTAGCCAACTAAGAAAAAAGCTATTTTAAAGATTAAAGTGCTTTAGCTCATGTGTAGTTGAGATCTGATTTTCTCAATGAAATGTTGTCTCTTGGTGTAGACTGGTGCTTGGTGATGTCTCTATAGACTGGTGCTCGATTGATATAATGCTCAGTGTTCAAAACATTTTTGTGACCACTGCACTCGATAAATGTTGTTGCTCAATGATCATGACCGACCAAAATTGTCTTCTTGTATACTAATGACAACTTTCGATCCTTTAAGGATTATCAATCTCCCCCTTTGGCATTAGTATCAAAAAATGATATGTACAGTATATACACCAAGTGTTGTACTTTTACAATGACTCCCCTATGTGCATGCCTTGGTATGTAGATACAATGTATGTACATGTTTCCACCTTTTTTGAAAGTAATGTAAAAGATGTAAAACTTACAGCTTGTCAAGTATGTGTGAATGAGATTGCAGAATGGTTGCCATCAACTTGTCTCATTTTGCCTTTAAGTGCTCTAGGGTCATTTTCTCCAAAGTGATTTGAGCTTGCATGTCATAGATGCTTTCTTCTACTGACATCTCTGGGGTGGCAATTAGAGTCTTTGTTGTAGTCATGTGTGTTATCAGAAATGTGAGATTCGGTAGTAACATGGCTTGTAGCTTGGTTAATTCATCTCTAATTTTTCTTTCTTCCTTTTGTATTTCAATTCTTAACCGTTTAGATTCAACAAGATTTTCGTAATGTAGTTGGAATGCATTTGGCTCGGTTGAAAGACTTAGTGCACTAGCTTTTAGATCCTCATTTAACTTATCTATCTGTTCACTATGCTTGGTAGTGAAGTGTTCAAGAGTGCAACTTTTGAACTAAGGTAACTAATTCTGAAATGACAGGTTCTAATGTAGCTACTAGTTCAAAAAGTTTCACCTTATTCTCTGCCACTTCTTGGCTGGTTTTCTCTGTGAGTTTGTAGTGATATTTTTCTATTGCTCTCTCCTCAATGACCTTTTCAGAATCTACATTTTGTTGTGCGGTTGCCTTGGTCAGAATTGCAAGTTGATAATTGATGGGTGCAGTTTGATCAATCTTGGCGTTAGGCACTACCTGCAATAGAATTTCCTTTGTTGTTTCTAGGACTTGTGAATTTTTGTTTTCTTGTCAGAGCTTGTCCTATTGGGATTTTATTTTGCATAGCTCCCCATACATTGTTAGTGACTTGGGATCAAGTGTTCTTGTATCACAGTCGGGTATGTCTATGATCTCATCTAGTGTGACAGGGGCTTTACTTTTCTTGTTCTTCTTCTTCTTCTTCTAAATGTTGCTTGATGCAGGGGAGTGATGTACTATAGCACGAGCCTTTTGTTTCTCAATTTCTGTCGTTGATTTCTTGGGAGGTGTGGTGCCTTTTCTAGGGTGCTTTGTTTGTACCTGTTGTTCGGTAGTAGACGTCTCTACTTCAAATTTGTCTTGACCTGCAGCCTTATCTTCCTTTCCATTGTCCTCGGTGGGTACATCACTCGGTTTGTCCTCTCCATTGTTATCTATCTTCTCTCCTTGTTCCTCACCTTTGTCCATCGGTATGTTTTCTTTGGTGTAAGCTGGTGTTTGTTGTGATTGAGTCATGATATTGATTTCTTGCATCAATAAAGGCATATTACCTGGTACCGTTGGCAAGTGATCTATTTTGCATGATGTGATCCACTTTTTGGTTGTCATTTATGGAAACACATCTGGGTTACAGATCGATTCCTATGAAGTTGAGTTTTGATGACTCTGAAATTGACAAAGTACAAAAGCAGAGTTACAGAGGTATTTTGGGTATCGAAGATTGAGATCGATGAATTAGGGAAAGCAAGCTTATAAGAAGATAGTATGTGGTATATGTGACCTCCAATTAAGATTGATTTTTTTTTTGTAAATTTTACAAGTTAGAGAGATTTGAAAATAGACAGACAACAGTAGAACAATGATACAGAGCAGTTGGACAGAAGCGATGATTCAGAGACTATGACATGGACTCCAGGCAATCAGAGTTGGATTATGGTTTTGATAACCTACACTTTGATTATGTAAGAGCGTCGACTTTGCATTTGATATTTGTTTTATTAAATGTATTTTGTATTGAGAGCCGACTATGTAATATTTGGTTAAGAGAGCTGACATAGTTAAGAGATAAGATATATATATATATATATATGGAGAAATTTTTGTTGAGCAAAAATATGGATAGATGTCAGATAATTGGATAGATGATATGACATGCAAATTACAGAGCAAAGGATGATAGAGATCATTAATGAGCTATGACAGGAACTATCTAAGCATTAGAGATGCTTGTTTTGTTCATTGCTGAGAACATTTTGTAACAGAATTACTTTGTAAGAGTTGTAAGCTTAGTTGGCCCCTAACAGGGTGTTGTATACCTTTAACAGGGTTATAATTCCTTTAACAAGGAAATATACTATGTAATATTCAGCTCCTAACAGGGCTAGGTCTCCTAACAGGGACACTATACTTTAGTACATGCTTGTGGGTACCATCCCCACCGGGGTTTTCCCTTGGCCATGGTTTCTTTGAAAACAAAATTATGGTGTTATGAGTACTATGTCATTTGCTTATGTTATTTTCTGCAAGTATATGGTTAATGTTTAATTGGTTGAAAATTTTTAATAAGTGTTGTAATACGGATTCACCCCCCCTCTCAATATTACCTAATCCTAACAATTGGTATATGATCTTTTGGCCCTTGGAGAGAAAGTCTAACAACTTAAGGGAGATCAGAATAGATTTGGACAGTTTGCAAGAAAACTTTGATGTTGCACTTGAAGATCTTGATAAAGCAAAAGCAGAGAATGGAGAATTGAGATTCAACATGCGAAGAGCTGAAAATTTTATAAGGAAACTCAGAGAACAGCTTGGACTTTCTAGAAGTCAGAGATGAGATCTTGTGGTTCACATAAAGAAGATTCAGACAAAGAAAATTTAGATCAGATGAAGCAACTTAAAGAAGAAAATGAAACTTTGAAACTTGAGAGCGAAGCTATGACTAAAGAGATACAGTTACAAAGGGATGCTAAGAAGAAGATTGAAGAAATCTTGAATAGTGCATTAGAAAAAATGAAGAATGAGGCTGAAAACTACAAGAGCAAGTATCTAGAACTGGAGAAATACAATCAGATTATAAAAGGTGAACTTGTTGAGGCAAAGAAACACATTGAGAAACTTCACACCAGCAGTGATTTGATCGATGAACAAAGAGACAGACAGAAACCTATAAGTGATATGAATGGTATTGGCTTCAATGAAGTTGAATGCTCAAAGAATCAAGAAGACAAATTTGATGCAAATATTGATGTTGAAAAATATACTATTGAAGAACCTAGAGAGTAGATCAAACCTTTCAGAGGTAGATGCTTTGGATGTAACAAGTTTGGACACATGAAAAGAGACTGCAGAGGTAATGCCCCTTTTAAGACCTTTTATGGCTATTGTTTTAATTGTAATGGATAAGGGTACAAGAAAGTAGAATGCAGGAAACCTAATCAATCTAGATATAGACAAGACAATGGAAGAGAACCTATAGTGAAACCTACATGCTACAAATGTAGTAACATTGGACATATTGTGAAGTACTGTAAGTTGCAAGTAAATCAAGAAAGAAGACCTCCTATATGTTACAGATGCAATAATCCAGGTCATATAGCAAAGTTTTGTAGGTATAATGGAGAAAACAACAGAAGAGTACCACCTCCTATGAATACACACAAGAATGGAAGTGATATTGGTAAAAGTGTTGCAGATTTGAAGAATGATTTTGACAGTTGTTTTAAGAAAGCAGAAGATAAAAATAGTGGTAAGATATGGAAGATCAAAGAAACAAGTGAGATAGAGGTTTAGGGTGAGACAGTAGACGCTACTGGATCTCTGCATGATGGTAGTAAAACAAAATCAACCTAATTGGCTAATCATGGCCTTGGGGGGGCATTGGACAATGAAATAATAATACATCATGCCCTGAAACTTGTGGATTGAGCTCATGCAAGCTTAGGTATGAACATGGCCGATATCATGGAGTATATATTTAAGAGCGCAACATCAGACGATGCATATATTTTGATCGCGAGATCTATAGCTGACTGGAAAGTATTGGGTGAAGTGAACTTTTATAAACTTAAACATTGTATAAAGCACCATATGAAGATCTATTTATTCACCATTTGATTAAAAAGAACCTAAGGAGATCAGAGAGAAGAGAGATTCAATCTATCCTACATTTGCCTTGCGTGATTGATTGAAGTGAAAACTCAGAATTCAATGTGAAAGAGGTATTTACATCATCTAGATATGGATGCACCTATTATTTATGATGTTGTAGATCAACCTAGATATAAGTTCAATAAAAATCCATTCAATTCTTGTGAAGAAGACCCCAAAGGAGCATTTTCCTAGACACCCTATGAAGTTTTACACGTAGAAGATATTAAGGCTTACATTCATTGTAAGTATGATATTGTATAGTCAGAAAATGGAATCACTTCCATGGTAGATTGGTTTAGCCTTCTGAGTAGGTGGTTTGGGTCATATCAAGCACCTTGAATGGGGTTCCTGACTTTGACCTGGCTTTCCCCCTATTCTTCCTCTCTTTCCACTTCTTTCCATCTAGTTTTTGGCATCCTAGACTGCAGATTTGAGATCTTGGACCTCAGGGTCAGGGTCAACCTTTTGGGTCTATGTTGACCTTGACCCTAACCTAGGTCAATGTCGACCTCGACCTTGACCCAGGGTTCAAATCTCAGGGTCCCACAATTTTTGGATGTCGGTCTTTGCAAAAAGTTATTTCCCGCTTCCAGGTTGGCTATTTTAGATTTCGAAGCGGTGATTCCTAAATTATATTTAGCTTAGGTCCTCTCCTAGGGGTAAAGGCTTTAATGAGAATTTAATTATCCTATGTCAGTCTCCTTAGAAGATTGTGCCCTAATTTCATATAAAAGGAAGCCTTTCCCTCTCATTTTTCTCTAAGTCTTCTAAGTGCAAAAAAGCTCTAGCCAAGATTTTGTCAAGAAGAAAAAGGTTCAAGCATTCATTATTCTACATGTTTCCAAGATTTCAAGGTGTTCAATTATTCTTTCCAAGCATTCAAGTTCTCCATTGAAGATCAAGGATTCAAGCTCTCAAGCCTTTGAAGGGATTTGGTTCAAGCATTCAAGATTTATCATTCAAGCCCTAGATCTAACTATCATGATGGTGTGATCTTCCTTCAAGATCCTTTGTGCA
>MU227340.1:2407168-2426141 GCA_018584345.1 Thuja plicata | reverse complement strand
TCAATTTGGATCCTTCCTTTGTGCATTTGAGAATAAAGGAGAATGTCTTATTTATCCCTCCACTCTAAACATTAAATGTAAGGTGATAAGTGATTTGAGTATCAAAACACTCTTATTCTATTAACATAATTTTTCTACCTTACATATATACTAGGCATTAATGATATTTGTACTGAGATGGAGTATATGACTGATAAAGGAATCATGAGAGATGAGTTCAAACACATTGGTCAGTTGAGTAGTATGAAAATTTTGGATTTGTATGAATTCAACGAAGAAGAGTGGTTCAAGATATTATTGAGTAGAGTACATGATCAATTCATTTGGATAGGTGAGAAGCCTGCGAAGACTTGCAATGATTTAATTCATGAGATTACTGGATTGGATAATATAGGAATCATTTATGTTGCAGAAAAACATGTGAAGAAGCAAGTTGAAACCCTAACACACTCTAAATGGGATAGGTGAGCAATGACTGTGAATGACATCTTTCAACAAGATGTGAAAGTAATTTCTATGTTACTTGGATATAAATTCTACTACAACAATAGACCTAACTTGGTATCTGCAGGAGTTATCATGATGGCATGGAGAATGGTAAAAGAAAATGTAAAATATAACCTATGCAAAGTATTGGCACAACAATTTCTTGAGGATGTAAAACTGGTAAAGAAAGACAGAATGAAGACCTTCAGATTTGGGTCACTATTGGTACATATGTTTATCCACACTAAACACAAATTCCCAGGTATGCACCATAGTGGTTGGAAATCAGGGATACCTACTGGTATTAAGATCACACAGAGTTACATAAGACATAACAGAACATGGGTTGATGGTGAATTATTTGGAATGATCAAAATCCTTCAGAGGCAGATGAAAGATAGATATAGGATACCTGATGACATAGTTGAGAAATACAAAGATACAATCAGTTTCATGGTTGAAACTGATTGTGTATTCTTTGAGGCAATCACACCAAGGAAGAAATGGTGTTATCCTATGGGATATGAGGTAAGTTCAGAGGTACTTACTATGCAATTTGAACATGTTCTAGCATCTAAGATTAATACATTAGAAGAAAGATGGGGAGCCTATGAGGAGAAATCTGCTAAGGTAAGAGAGGAACAGACTAGAGGTCTGAGGAAGAGGAAAATTGATAACCTTGTGCATGAGTGTGGTGTAAAGGAAGGACTAACAAAGGAAGAATTGAAAGAAGTGAAAAGGAAAATGGATGAACGATCTTCTGGATTTGCAAGTGCTAGTACTACAACCCTTCCCACTCCTAAAATAGTAATGGTAGATAGTCCACCTCCTCCATCACAACAAACATCACAAGTAGAGAAGATTACTCCTAGAGTAAACACCAGATCTAGCAGCTAGACATCACCTATGGAACCAAGTATTGTAAGAGAAGAGAAGAAAACTAAAACTGAGAAGCACATATGGAAGCCTGGCATAAAAATGATTGAGAAGAGAGTTATTGAGCAAGGAAAACTAGTTACAATAAACAAATACTATGACAGGTATGGGGAGATAGATAAACTTAAGATTGAAGATATTGTGGTTAATCATATACTTGTTTTCAAGAAGACTCTATTGGAAATTGAGGGAAGTGTACCTGAAGAACTATATAGGAGATTGGATAAAAGGAAACAGTTAGCACAGATTGAGGATGAAACAATCAAAAATCAGGAAATTGACAATATGCTACTTGTGATATCTTTGCAAGAAAGGGATAGAATACTTAAAGAATTGAAACCTTTGCTAAGAATGAAGATCAAACTATTGAAGATCATGGCAAGAAGATATGATGAAATCACTGAGGAAACTCAGAAAGCACTAGAGAAAATATTGATGAATCCTACTCCTGAGGAGACTCCACTTACTAAAACCACTTTTCCTACAAAATTAGGAATGAGAGAGAGTTCAAAGCTAGTTGAGGCAAGTTCTGAGAAGAGCAAAGTTAATACAAAACCATATTTCTATGTTTTTGGTGTACCTATAACACTTGACACCTCTAATGATGAGAAGGACCCATTTACATAAAGTATGGACAACACAATTGTTGAGGAAGCAGAGCAGAAAGAGGAAGAAGAGCAGAAGAAAGAACAAAGTGAAACAATGTAGGATGAAGGATAGAAAGAACAAGAAGAAAAAGATGAGACTAAAACTGAGGTAATCACATCTTCTACTTCATTGTTGGAAAGAAAAGACAATGCAACAAATGTTGATGTTGATTGCATGGATGAAGATGAGCTAGTGAAATTGGATTTTACAGCACTCACTAAAGCCAAGGAGAAATTTAAACAAAAAGGTGACAAAAAGGCTAAGGTAATAACCAGAGCAATTGATACTATGAACAAGTTGCTTCTAGTACCTATTGTTTTCCAGCACAGAGATGACATTGAAAACTTGAAGATAACCCCTGATGAATTTGATGGCTATTATGAGAGTTTGATCAAGATTGTAGAGGAGAAGGCAAAAAAGAACTACTCTAAGAAGAAGCTATCCAAAGTTTGCAACTCCATCTCTTGGGACTTGAGAATTTTGAAAACCACTACTGCAAATGCTAAGAGTTGCATTGTACATGGAAGAAAGCTATTCAATTACTGCATGAATCCTATTAGGCATGTTTAGAACATTGAAGACATCATTGCCAAGGAAAGGGAAACTTTGAATAATATGATGGACAGTTGTGAGACCTCTTCACAATCTGCAACAAAATTGGACAAGGAAGAAACTAGAATTTTGGAAAAATTAGATGTATTGGATGATGAGAAAGGGAGAGTATTGCCTAGATTCAATTTGTTGAAGAGTTTAATCACTCCTAAGCTATCCATAATTGAAGCACACCTATCAGACTTGGAGAAGACAATAGATGCATTGACTAACTCTATGCCTACAGAGTTGAAATAAGAAGAGACTGCATCATTTGCATTGAATGGACTAATTCATGTTAGTCAACTATTACTGAAGTTATGGGGTACAGAAGTGAAGATCTTGAAAGATTCCTTTCAAGATGTTCTGAAACTGGTGAGGAAGCACTAATTTTATAACTTTGTATGCACCTTTGTCATTGTTGTCAAAGGGGGAGAAGAGAAGAAAAATTAATGTGAGAAGAAAGAAGAGTAAAATGAATAAGGAGAAGGAGAAAATGTATAAGAGAAGAAAAGAGAAAAACAAAATAGATATTAAGGAGAGACTGTTTTGTTTTGTTGGAACACTTAGTCATTTTTTTGTTAAGTGTTGCCATCAATGCCAAAGGGAGAGATTGTTGGAAAGTGATCTATTTTGCATGATGTGATCCACTTTTTGGTTGTCATTTATGGCAACACATCTGGGTTATAGATCGATTCATATGAAGTTCAGTTTTGATGACTCTGAAATTGACTAAGTACAGAAGCAGAGTTACAGAGGTATTTTGGGTATCAAAGATCAAGATCAATGAATTAGGGCAAGAGAGCTTAGAAGAAGATAGTATGAGGTATATGTGACCTCCATTTAAGATCGCTTTTGTTTTTGTAAAGTTTACAGCTATTTAGAGAGATTTGAAGAAAGACATACAACAGTAGAACTGTGATACAGAGCAGTTGGAAAAAAGCGATGATTCAGAGAGTATGACATGGACTCCAGGCAATCAGAGTTGGATTATGGTTGTTGATAACCTACACTTTGATTATGTAATAGCTTCAACTTTGCATTTGATATTTGTTTTATTAAATGTATTTTGTATTGAGAGGTGACTATGTAATATTTGGTTAAGAGAGGCAACTTAGTTAAGAGATAAGATATATATATGGAGATATTTTTGTTGAGCCAAAATATGGATGGATATGAGATAATTGGATAGATGATATGACATGCGAATTCCAGAGCAGAGGATGACAAAGATCATTGACGAGCTATGAAAGGAACTATCTAAGCATTAGAGATGCTTATTTTGTTCATTGCTAAGAACATTTTGTAATAGAATTACTTTGTAAGAGTTGTAAGCTCAGTTGGCCCCTAATAGGCTGTTGTATACCTTTAACAGGGTTGTAATTCCTTTAACAAGGAAATGTACTATGTAATATTCAGCTCCTAACAGGGCTAGGTCTCCTAACAGGGACACTATACTTTAGTGCATGCTTGTGGGTACCATCCCCACCGGGATTTTCCCTTGGCTAGGGTTTCCTCGACAACAAAATTATGGTGTTATGAGTACTGCATTATTTTCTTATGTTCTTTTCATTTCTGAAACTATATGGTTAATGTTTAATTCGTTGAAAAGTTTTAATAGGTGTTGTAATACTGATTCATCCCCCCTCTCAGTATTACCTAATCCTAACAGGTACAAGTGCATGTGCAACATTAGTATTATCCTTTTAATTTGTTGGTTTAGTGGCAATATTGACATCTTCATCAGCCTTGGCATCATTATCAAAATCACCATGAGTGATATCTTGTATAGTTATGTCTGGCGTTGCTCCTAATGATTGCAATATTTGAGGAATAACATTCATGGCCTTAATTGCCTCTGTGGTTAAGACAATAGGATTGAAATCTTCAGTGTGATTGATGAATATGTGTTTGGGGCTTGATGTGGCCTCCTTCTCCTTGGTGTGATCAGTCTTGATTAGAGCCAGTATATGCTCAGGTGGATTAAATATTTTAGCCCAAATCTTATTGCTCTCTATGTCAATATCTTCTAACTTATCCTGCAATACTTTGTATGCTCTGGTTTTTGCAGAAATTTTTTTTGCGTGCTCCTTCATTGTTGACTCAATTTCTTAAATTGTGGAATTGGGCATGAATGCAAATAGGGATCTCTCTCTCATCTATTTCTCCGTGTGCAATGCATATGTCCACCTAGCTGATATTTTGTCTTGTAGTTCTTGTGGAATATGATTGCCAAATTGAAGAGGTACATATTTGTAAGCTACCATCATCTTAATGATTGCCTCTTCTATTTTTTTTTTATCCTCGGTAGAAAAAGTTCCCCGTTGTCTAATCTTATGATTTTGTATACTTCTTGTGTTGATGATTGACTCTGCAATTTCATCAATTATCTTTGGTATTTTGGCCTTTTTTTCTTGTATTCTTTGTTCTCTTTCTGCCTCTTCAGTATCATCCTTGTCTTCTCTTCCTCTTACATATCTCTTCTGTTGTCTCGGTGTCAGTTTCTTGGTTGAGGCTTTTCTTTTCTGATATGTTTTTACTGTGCCTTTCTTCAATGGTGGTGAGTCTACCTTTGTTGTTTTGCTCCTTGTTCTAGATGCAACTATTATATCAGTAACTTTTGTTTTCTTGGCCTTTGGTGGCTTTGCATCTGATTCTGTAGACTCAGAATCACTTAACTCTTTGATTTCACTGATGGGTGTCTATTCCTCGGTGATGTCTATTGATTGTTCCAATTCTTCATTAGTTACCAAAAGTTTATTCTTAAGTGTTTTCACCATTTGTGTTTTCTTCTTTCCTATGTTCTTGACCGCTAAACCAGTCTTTATTCTTGACTTGGCTTCCTCATTTGTACCAAATCTTCTTATAGATTTGTCAACTGGCTCATTTAGTAGGGCTTCAATAGCTTTTTTAACTAGATCTATGTCAATTTCATAGTCTAATGGTGGTAACCATGTTGTTCTTGGGTTGGCAGCTTTGATGAGTGTTGTGTCGGTGTCAACTACAAAACATATCTCATCCTTGTATTATTCAACTAACTGTGCAGGGATTCTCATCCTCTTCTGCATCCAATTCTTGAATGTTGTGAAGTGGGCATCCAATAGGGGTGTGAAGTTATCTCCCAGTGAGTTAATGTAATCACCAATCTATGTTGTGATAGGTTAGTTGGTGTCCCAAGTGACATTAGCGATAGAAGGAAAGAAATTATGAAAGTAAAAGAATGTGCACATCAGTAGTGAACCAAAATTACATGTATTAGATTGGGTTGATCTAATTATTCTTGTGTTTTCTTCCAGTTGTTTCAATAGTAGCTCGGCTAGGTCTAGTTGCACACCTTTCTTTACTATCTTGTATACAGTGTCAAAAACTCCATAAGAAATGTTGTTCATTCTTCTTACTTGAAATATCTTGTATCCAATCACATATGCACCAAATTTCATTTCAGGGTCGGTGATTGAATTGACTTTCAGACCTCTGCCATCCCATTCAGCTCCAGTTAGCTTTTCAATCTCGGGGAGTCCAATGTGTCTTAGGGATTTTGCCTTCTTGGTTATAGGGTAACCAATTACTGCGTGAATCACATCCTTTGTGATTGGCTTGGGTTCATCTAACCACATCTTTCCATCATGCACTCGGCTGAGCACAATGTGGATCCATTCTATCTTGAAATATTTTGAGAATAGTAGGGCATTGGTTAACCCTTTCACTTCAATGTGCTTGTACTCGTCCTTTAGGTTTTCATCCTTGCGTAGCTTCTGATAAGCTTCTTCAAGCTCAAGGTCTCCAATCTCTACAACTTTGCAGTGGATGTATGCTTGGATGTCTTCAACTAGTAAAACCCTAGGGGGATACTCAAAAATGCTCCTTTGTCGTCGGGTTAAGCAGCAACCTCAGGGAAAAACTTGTAGTTTGGTTCCTCACAAGTCGAGTTCTTGATTAGAATGACCTTCTTGTCCTTTTCCATCTTGATCTTCAAGGTTCGTGAAGTGGTTTCCATTATTCGTTAAATTAGGGTTTCTTTGAAAATAACATGTTAGCTCAGTGAGTCTAGATACTCACGGGATGTAAGTTGTGAATGCTTGAAAACTGTTGGAGTATCTTTGAATGTGTTGTGAATCGCTCTACAGTGTTATCACTTTGAATCGCTTTTCTTCGCTCTACAATTTTCTCTTTGACGTTGGGTGAACGAATGAGTTCACATTGCCCTTTTTATAGAAAAATATACCCTAAGTAATGCATTAAATGCTTCACCCACCACTCGATCGACAAAGAGGAGATGCTCGATCAACACAACAAAGTCTTCATCTTGGTGAGTATACAATACTTGGTACAAAGTGTCAACTTGGTTGTCTTCCACATATTTATTGACAATGCTCGATATATAGTGTCAACTCGGTTGTCCTTTCACATGTTCACTGACATGCAATTTAGGCTCGATTCATATTGACTGACTATACTAGATTCACAAAACATAACATGCAATACCATAGTGTATCTTCATTCATGCTAATTTGAAATATTCTTAATGAATATAGGAACTGATGTAAAATACAGCTTTGTAGAGTGGAGTTCCATACTTACTTGTATTTCTTAGGTGGGGGTGGTGGAATCACTTGATCCATTAGATGAGGTGTCACCAATTGTAGTGCTTGGTCAAACATTATCATTGTTTGAAGCTCTCCTCCACATTTTATTTCTCATTCTCATGATGTCTTCAATAGTATTTCCATTTGCAAAAGTGCTTAACTCTGTCACTCAGTAGCTGCAGTCCTTGCTTAAGTGACCAACCTTATGACAGTGTAAGCATGTCATTCCATGGTTAGTCCAGTTTCTAGATCTTCTTATCCATTTCCTCATACAATTAGCAGAAATATGTCCATATCTACCACATGTTGTGCAATTTACCCAAGTGTTGTAATCCCAAACATACGTATTACTGGCTCTTCTCAGTTGATATGCATTTTCTTGTTCTTTAGGTTTCCAAACTTTCTTTATCTTTGTCCTGCATTCATGAAATGTGTGTCCATGCATGTTGCAAGTAGAACAATATTTTTCCATGTAAGATTTATTCTTTGGTTTGTTTAGCTTAGATCTGCATTCATGTGATTTGTGTCCATGCTTGTTACAGTTATAACAATTACCTATGAATGTAGAAGTTGTTTTAGGAATACCTTTTTCTTTGCTCTTGCAAACATTTGATGTGTGGCCAGGTTTTTCACAGTGATTACAAGAAGGCTTCTTTAGTCTTGGATTTGTGTAGAAATTCCTTTGATCATCTTGGTTTGATGATTCTCCATGGTCGGTATACCTTAAATCAGTATTGTTGTTGAGTCTTCTTTGTCCATTCAGAAATTCATCCATTTTTTTTTGTACTATCTTTAGCTTTCTTGATCATATCATTATGTTGTTGAATCTTCACTTCCGGCTTCAGTTTATCATTTTCTTCTTTTAGTTCACCAATAGCTTCCAATTTTCCCGCAAGTTCCATGTTCACTCGATTGGCCTCATGACTCATAAGAACTATTTGATTGGTGATGTCAAGGTGATGTTCAGTAAGTCTCTGTATCTCAGATTCTTTCTCTTGCAACTTTTCAGTAATCTTTCTCCTCTCATCAATAGCTAAAGTTCTTTCTTGTTTAGCTTGTCTTGCATTATTCGTAACATCAATCATTCTTACCATGTGTGTCTCTTGACCGATTTACTGTAATTTCACTTGTTCAGTCAGATGTTGATTGATTTCATTTAGATCTGCAATGGTTCCTTTAGATGTGTCAGATGTACTACCAGATCCAGATCCAGATGAATCAAATAGGTCAGGTATCTCTTCTTCATGATAGTTAGTTTCATTATAGCGAGATTCCATGACATTTCTTTCAGCTAATAACTCTTTCATTTTGTTTCTTTCTTCTTTGTAATGCTAAAAAAAAATCTGCAATTGCAACTTCTGATTCTCAATATTTTTGTCAAGCTTATATCTTTCCATTGTAAGATCTTTTCTCTCAAGTGATTAAACTTTTCCAAAATAAGAGAACTAGCTCTGAAACCAATTGTTGGAATAATGGAAGGGTGTGTACTAAGAGGGGAGGGGTGAATCAGTACCCTTAAAGCTTTTATCAATTAGTCTTTAGTACTCATTACTTGCATAACCGACCATTGTAGCTTTTCTACTTCATGCGTGCAATATCATAGCATAAATGTAAACAAACATTGAAACATTAATGAAACTCATTTACTCATGACACAAGTATTTGATAATGTAGAAACCCTTGTTAGAAGGTAAAAGTTGCGGTGGGGATGAAACCCACAAAGCTTCACTATCTGCAGAATGGAAGGTGTCTATTAGGGCTACAAGTTGTGATCACTTCTGATGATCTTACCCTGTTAGGAGTAACATGTTAGAATTGTTAAGTCTA
Source organism: Thuja plicata (assembly GCA_018584345.1). Classification (NCBI taxonomy): domain Eukaryota; kingdom Viridiplantae; phylum Streptophyta; class Pinopsida; order Cupressales; family Cupressaceae; genus Thuja; species Thuja plicata. The sequence continues at coordinate 2,417,067 of MU227340.1, read as the reverse complement.
CTTGGTTAAGATATTTCAGAAACAAAATGTATGTGTGCACTCAATTAAGAGATTTACAAAAAGACTATTAAGTCCACCTTGTGAAAGGATTTTACTGCTTGCTACAATTGTTAGAGAGTAACAAAATATATGACCTGATTGCTGCAATCTTACATTGTTGATTACAGATCCATTAAGTACACAAAAATTATATCACCTTATTGTGATGGATAATACCTTTGCTCTCCTCGGTAGCCTTGTATGTAGTTCTTGATAAACTAAATTCTTCTTTATCTGTCCTTGTGCATGAAAACCTTTGTCTAATCCATAGATGTCCTTGGTGGCTACAATCATCTAATTCTTGATTGATTATTACATCTATATATAAAAGATTTAATCTAATTAGGTTTCACGCTTTTCAAAAAAAACTCTAAGATCAAAGGTTTATAACTTGACCTTGATCTTCTAGTTTGCATGAATACAATCAGTTAACTAATTACATCCATAATTAATTCTTTTCTTGATCCAAAGAAACGGTTATCCAGCTAAGAAAAAAGCTATTTTAAAGATTAAAGTGCTTTAGCTGACGTGTAGTTGAGATCCACTTTTCTCAGTGAAATATTGTCTCTCGGTGTAGACTGGTGCTCGATGATGTATCTGTAGATGAGTGCTCGGTGATGTCTCTGTAGACTGGTGCTCGATTGATATACTGCTTGGTGTTCAAAATATTTCAGTAACCACTGCACTCAAAAAATGTTGTCGCTCGGTGATCATGACTGACCAAAACTGTCTGCTTCTATACTAATGACAACTTCTGATCCTTTAAGGATTATCAGAATAACAACAGTTAAAATCGACCCAATGTAACAAGAAGAGATACGAAATTCCCAAATAGGGTTCTGTCAATCTGCAAACACAACACAGGCAGACCGCATTCCAAGTTTCGCACATCTTCTACACCAGGGCATCTCTTCCACACCCATATTATTCCCTCTACCACAAACAGGGCAACACGAATAGAGACAATGAAGCATAAAGCAGTAAGAAGGTGTCTCCCAGGCATAACCTGCTCTCCACTCAACCAAGTGCATAGAATGAGCTCCATCCAGCGCCACAACCTCTGGTCTCATCGCTTCCACAGAAATAGATAGGGATCTCCTAACCCCGCAACCAAGGAGATAGGAAGCGGGCTCATCCCCACCACTGGCGATGATACCTTCATCCCCATCTGCACTAGCATCATCTCCTTCCGCTCCATCTGCCTCCCCATCCTCTATGTTTCTGTCGCAACCGTTATCTCTTTCGCTCAACACCTTCCTCTATTGAGACCCCCCCAGACAAAATAAAGGTCATCGGTCACTGCAACACAGTACCCTCCATCCTCATCATTATCCTCTCATTCCTCATTGTCATCTTCTGCTTCTTGCATGCCTATGGAAACCCTAGCCCCGCTTGCTCCTTCTCTGCTCCCTCTCATCGCCATTCTATGTAGTACTGATTTGTTTTGTAAAGGGTCAAATCTATTTTATATTGTAATCATATGTGTTTCTCTATCTTTTATTTGGTAACATAGGTGAATATGGACTCCATAAACCACAATTGGAAACACATGTACCTGTGAAAACACTAATTATAAGAATCTCACATTTCTAGGGTTCTTCTAAGGAATATTCAAAAAGTGCAAAATGTGATACAAAATATATCACATATACAAATTTTTTAGAAGCGACAAGTTTACATAAATAGTTTCTTCGTCCATTTCTAAGATGGAAATCTACGCCACATGTGCGAAAATATGTCCCTTTGACCACCATTCCTATGTCTCCTAAAGAGGTCAGTGAAATCTAGTACTAGTGAGTTCCTCAGGAGATGGTGGACAAGGCAATGTACATGTCCAGTGAAGGCATTATATTTTTCCATTAGTATGCTTAGAGAAAAACATGATCTGCACCATTGGTTTACTCTACATCGATAAATAGGGCACAAAACTATCCAATGAAAAGGTTACCCGACAAATACTGTTAAGTGTTATCCGATGACAAAAAGGTAAGAGGTACGCGATGATTAACTATAGTGCTACCTGACAAATCAGCAAAGAGAGGACGAGACACAGGGAACCCGACAAACAGTTCAGTCAAGGAACACCGACAAACTGCAAGTTCAAACTGACAACCAAGAACCGACAGTCAGTTACATCCCACAAAAAGTAGATCTGACCTTCCACGCCAGATAAATCACTGAAGTTGTATTTATAACTTCTTGATTTGCTTTTAAATCCATTATGTGTGGAGGAAGCAATGTAATTGTTATTGTTTTAATTAGTTTTACTGTTTTAAAACATGCAAACTAAAGATCAAGGTCAAGTTGTAAACCTTGGATCCGAGAGTTAACATTGTAAATCATGAATTCCAAGATAGGTCAAATACTTGTATAAATAGGTGCTCAATCCATTGATAATATAAGTTGTTCAATTAAGATAGTAGCTACGAAGAGAAACTAAAGACCAGACAGAGAATTCATGCAGAAGAACACAAACAGAATCTAATCAGTTTTCAAGAACAGAACAGAGGCTACTGACAAGCAGAGAAAAGGTATTCATCAATCATTCAAGGTGATATTATTCTGAAAAAAAGCTTTAATGGATCTATAAATTAGCAATAGTAGATTGCATACAGTCAGGTCAACATTTGTACTCATTCTAACAAGTGTAGTACACTAATGAAATCCTTTCAAGAAAGGTGGGATTAACCGTCCTATTATAAATCTCATAACTGAGTGTACACTTAAATCAGTGTTGCTAAAGCTCTTAATAGAGTAGATCTTAATAGGTCTCCACCTTAATACTCTTAACAAGGTAGATCATTAGAAGTGATCAAATTGTAAGCCTTAACTGGCTCCCTTTCATTTTGCAGATAGTGAAATTTTGTGGGTGCCATCCCCACCGCAGTTTTTACTTCCTAACAAGAGTTTTATGCGATACCATATCTTGTGTTATGTGTTTGTCAATTTCATGAATGTTTCTATGAATGATTGAAAACTATTAAAGATTGTAAACAAACATTAGATACATAAGAAATTATAACAGTAATGTTTGGTAAGTCAGAATTGAATGATTACTAATGATGAATTGTGTAAGGTGCTAAAAGTTTTAGAGGTACTGATTCATCCCTCCCCTCTCAGTACTACTTCCCATTAATTCCAACAATTGGTATCAGAGCTGAGTATCTTCTTGAAAAGCTTAAAGGCTTAAGAGCAAAGATCATACAATGGAGAAGTACAAACTTGATAAGAATATTGAGAACAAAAAGCTTGAGATACAGATGTTCTATGAACAGTATAAAAAAGAGAGAATCAAGATGAGAGAGCTGCTAGATGAAAGAAAAGTTATGGCTACCCAAAACAATGAAAAAGACTATCAAGAAGAAGAGATTCCAGATTTCTTTGAAACTTCAGGATCAAATACAAGTAACACATAAGATACATCAGAAGAGAACATCACAAATCTAAAGGAGATCAATCTACATCTGATAGAGGAAATAAAGATGTTGCAAATCGGTCAAGAGATCCAGATGGTAAGAATGATTGATGTGATGAGTTCTGCCAGACAAGCCGAAACAGAAAGAATACTTGATATAGATGATAGTAGAAAGATTTTAGAGAAACTACAGGAAAAAGAAATGGAAATTCAAAGACATGTTGAGCATCACCATGATCTCACAAATCAGATTATCCTTATGAGTCAAGAAGCAAACAGAATAAATATGGAACTCATTGAGAGAATACAGGTTATTGGTGAAGTAAGAGAAGCAAATGAAAAGCTAAAGCATGAGGTTAGAATTCAACAACACAATGAGATTATTAGAAAGGATGAAGAAAGCAATAAAAGAATGGATGACTTTCTTGAGGGACAACGAAGAGTCAACAACAACAGCGGTATAGGCTTTATCGAAAATGGAGAACCATCAAATCCAAAGAATGTCTACGAAAATCCAAAACCAAGAAAGCTAACATGCAAGCGCTGTGGAAAGCAAGGGCACACATCAAATATGTGCAGAGGTAAAATGAAAGGTACTCCTAAATCTACACCTACATCTTCATTCATAGGATTCTGTTATAAATGTCACAAGAAAGGAAATAAGACTTATGAATGCAAGAGCAAGATAGAAAAGCCAAAGAAGGAAACCTACATGGAAAAATATTGTCCTACATGCAAGATGAATGGGCACACATCTAAAGAATGCTAGAAAAAGAAAAGGCAAGCATGGAAGCCAAAAGGTAAAGAAGTTTATTAGCAGCCAAAGAGAATCAGTAATCAATATGTATGGGATTACAACACTTGGACAAACTGTACATCATGTGGTAGATATGGTCACATTTCTGCAAACTGCATGAGAGCATGGACCAAAAGGTCTAGAGGCTGGTCAAACCCTAGAATGACATGCTTATACTGTCATAAATTTGGTCATCTCAAGAAAGATTGCAAAGATAGATTGACAGAAACAAGCACATATTCCAATGGTAACACCATTGAAGATATCCGGAGGGCAAGAGATAAAATGTGAATAAAAGCTTCAAGCAATGATGAAGCTAGACCAAGCAATGCTAATGGTGACACCCCATCCAATGGATCTAGTGACACCACCAACCCCACTTGAGATGAACAAGTATGGAACTGCACTATACCAAGTTATATTTTGCATTAGTTCCATTATATAAATTGATAGATATTCAAAATCTGCATGAACCAAAGATGCATACTACTTTACTTGTTACTAATCTAAGAATGCAACACCGTCGGTAAACAGTACTTACCAAAAATCATCAGTGAACACAATAATGAGTTTTTTACACTTACCGGAAATTGTCGGTCCACTAGTAAATATGGTAAACTGCCAATGTAACCCGACGACCGTCAGTAAGAAAGCAAAGTTCAGAAGTGGTCGTAACAGAATACCGATATTCGTCAATAAAATCAAAGTGGTTGGCAACTGCCCTAAGCATCATATCTTCACCAATGATGATTAGAAACATCCTCTCGACGAAACCTGTCTTCATATCCCAACAAGTTGTTGAGCATTTATTGCAAATACTTAGGTCAAAAAGTCTATAAATATTCGACGGGATAACTTCATTTTTCACCCATGATTTGAAGAGAAAGTAGAGCGACATCAAAGAGATTAAAGAGAAGAGAGAAGAAGCATCTACAGATTGATTCAACACATAGAGAGAAGATTCCTCATCACTATTACAAATTGAAGTAAGTACCAAAGGCACTGAAAGACCTCTGCCATTGTTTTGTCAAGAAAAGCCCTAATTTCAAGAAAACCCTAAGTACTTGGAAAACAATGGCAACCACATCAAGAACTGCTAAGTTGAAGAATGAAAAGAAGAATGTAGTGAAACTGATCAAGAATAGCACATGTGTAGAACCTAAGAACAAGATCTATCCAGAAATTGCATCAAAACCCGATGAAGCCGACACATTTTCAAAAATTCCACCTAGGGTTTTGCTCATAGAAGACATTAGGTCTTACATTCACTGCAAGATTGTAGAGATAGGTGATCTAGAAATGGATGAAGCTTTTAAGAAGCTATGTGATGCCGAAGGAAAACTAAGCGAAGAAGAAAAACACTTGGAGTTCAAAGGGTTAACCAATGCCCTATATTTCTCGAGGGAATTCAAGACAGGATGGATTAAGTTAGTCTTGAGCAAGATGCATGACAATAAACTATGGCTAGACCAACCCAAGCAAATAACAAAGGATGTTCTTCATGCTGTCACTGGTTATCTGATAACCGACAAGCCTAGGGCACACAAGCATCCATCCATGAAAGAAGTTACTAAACTCACCAATGCAGAAGGAGACAACAGAGGTCTCAAGGTAAACACAATCACCAATGAAGAGTTAAAATTTGGTGCATGTGTTATTGGATACAAAAAAATTTAGGCTAGCAGAATGAATAGCATTTCTGCAACAGCAGTAAGCACAACTTACAAGATTGTAACAAAGGGAATTCAGATGGATCTTTGTGAGATCCTATTGAAACAACTTGATGAAAATATTATCAAAATCAAGTCTGCAAAGAGCAACACATGTAAGTTTGGATCACTTATCATGTGTATATTTTTCTATTTTCAAGAATACTTTCCTTCAGTAAGAAAAGTTGTATGGGACTCTACCAAACTGGTAACCCAACAAATTAGTGAACTGATTAATTCACTAGGAGACAACTTTGAGTCTATCATGTCTGCATACTTCCTTGAGTTCAACGAAAAGATGATGGAAAGAACTAGGATTCCTGAACAACTAGTTGAAAAACACAAAAATGAGATATGTTTCATGTCAGACACAAACTATACTCATATCAAACTGGTTTTACCAAGAACAGCTTAGTTATCACCATTAGACTATGAGATCAATATAGATCAAGCTTCAAGTGCAATTGAGGCACTACTCAATGAGCCCGTTGATAAGAAACAACCAAGGTTTGGAACATATGAGGAGGCCAAATCTAAGATAAAACATGGCCTAGAAGTCAAGAAGACTATAAACAAGAAAGATAAAATGAATAAGAATCTCAAGAAGATTCTATCGGTCTCAAAAGAAGAGCAAGATCAACAGGAGGAAGCTGATGAATAGGGCACCATTGGTGAAGAAGAAAATAACTCAGATACAAAGGCTACTGAATCTGATACACCTCCTGCAAAGAAGCAAAGAACACAAAGTCAAACTGCTGCTACCGATACCACACCACTTAAGAAAGGTCAAGTAAGGATCTATATAAGGAAGCAGCCAGCAAAAAGAACAAGATAACAACCTGTCAAAACCACACCACCAAAGAAGAGAAAAAGGTTTTTTAGGGCACAGGCTGACTTGGACGACACCAAAGATGATGAACCAGATGTAGTAAAGAAGAACTTCAGAAACCAAGCAGTAGATGAAGCTAACAAATAAATTTCTAGTCATGGCACAATGACTGATAAAAGGATCAGGCAATGGGATACACTGAATCCAGAGGATCAGAATAAAATACAAGAGGTAGTCATAAAATCAATGATCAAGAACAAGTATGCCCCTGCTGAAATTGAAAACAAAATACCTAAAGAGCTAGGTAAAAGGGTATACCAACAATGGTCATATGCCCTGCAAATAGAGAGAGAAGCAAGAGAACGAGTTATTGTGAGATTGATGCCTCCTGAATCCAAATTTGAAGAGATACAAGAAGTACTAAAGAAGTACTCAAGCAAATTTATAGCCAAAATAAGGGCTTACAAAGTACTAGAGACCAAGTTTATAGAACTGGATTCAATGACAGAAACCAAATGGAGACATCTCTTGGATCTACCGGCAAAGTCAACAAGTGTTGAGAAGCAATTAATTCTCACAAACACACCTCATAGAGAGGAAGAGACAGAAAGTGCAAGTCCTCAGCATAATTTTCTAGACAATCAAGAAAGTGATGATGAGCCTATTAACTTAGATATAGGCATGGATGATAATATCCAAGATATCACTCACTATGATTCCGACAATGTTCCAAAGAAGAAAGATGATGTGATATTTATCACACTTAAGGATCAACAAAGCCATCAAGTACAGAAGAAATCAGATGGTAAGACAGTTGACATTGTTGATGAACAAATGCAGGACACATCAATCATGCACCCAATAGTGCAAGACCCTGCACAAGATATACAAAAAGATGAGGATGTAACTGCTGACAAGGCACTAACCGACAAGCAGGACACCAATACTGACAAAGCCCAAGCCCCAACTCAAAGTAACATGCCTGTCCTAACGAAGGCAATAAACATACTAGAGGGCAATAATGGATCAACTGAAAAGGAAACAAGCACACCCAGAGATAAGGGTGATAAAGAAGCCAAAGGCACAACAAATACTACTGTAGAGAAAGCTGCAACCAATGATCAGAAGAATATATCTACTGATCAAAATAAAGAAGACACTCAAAAGGAAACAGGGGACAAGCCTTCAAAGAAAGGTGAAGAAGGAAAGAAGGATGAGATTGAAAAGAAATCGGGAGCACATTCTGCAGAAACACCCAAGGTTAATGAAGAGACGTCTTCACATAACCAAAAGGTGCCCACAGAGCAGAAGACACAAGATGCATCATCAACAAAACCTTCCCCAAGAAATTCAGAGCGAACAAATGAACTAGCTATGGTAGTTCATACATCTGCATCCCCTCAAATCTCAAAGAAGAAGAAAGGAAAGAATAAAAATCCAGTGACTCTAGATGAAATTATTGAGATTCCAGTCTGTGATCCAAGAACATTGGATCTGATAGCATTGAAAAAATATGCAAAGCTTTGTGAGAGAAAAGCCATTCAGGACAAGCTGAAAAGAGTGGCAAAAGAGGCCAAGGTACTAGAAGTAGCAAGAAATATACTTCAACAAATTGTACCAAACATAGATATTGATCAACAAGCTCCAATCATTGATCAACTAGTGACACTCACAGATGCAATAACATCTCAGAATACTGATGCTGAGAAGACAATGGAATAGAGACTTGAACAAAAGTATGAATTCAAGCTTGCAGAGAAGATAAGCTAGGAAGTTGCACAGAAAAAGGTCAAGCTATCTGAATTGGTAAGTACAATTGACCCAATTTTATCAAAAGTTGTTACCTTAATCAAGAAATTGTGCACTTTAGATCAACTCACTAAGGATTATACCGACAAGATAGCAAAAATAGATGTTGATCTTCAGTCCAGTGCAAAAAATATAGCCAACACAAAAGAAGCACTTAAATTGCACAATCAACAAATCATACATGCTAGGAAGTAGAGACAGGACATTTAGTTTACAGAGATGAAGTACAAAGGTGAGTTCAATGAGCTCCAAGTTAAGCTCTTACCGACACTTACACTACTGCAACAAAATATGACACAGGTAAGTACTCTAATTGCCACCCCTGAAATGTTTGTCCTAGACAACATTTATGATATGCACACAAGACTAGAGCTGCAACACATGGCACTAGAACAGTTGAAAGAACATTGGGAAAAACATAATGGAAGATATAAAAAATACCCATTCTAACATATTTGACACATTGTAAGTTACACATTTTTGTCACAATTTTGGCATATTGTAAATTGTATATTTTTGTCATCAGTATCAAAGAAAGGGGGAATTTGATATGTACATCACCTCTCTTTAGGGAGGAAATCATATGTATAGTGGAAGAAAGGGGAAATAATGTACACACAGAGAATAAATAGTATACATGTACATATACATACACTATACCGATGCACACAGTAAGGGGGGGTCATATTATGACAAGGATATAAACATGGTGTAATAATTTCAGTATTATGCACATATCAATTTTTTATACTAATGTCAAAGGGGGAGATTGAAGGCATTATATTTTTCCATTAGTATACTTAGAGAAAAACATGATTTGCACCATTGGTTTACTCTACACCGGTAAACAGGGCACAACACTATCCGATGACAAGGTTACTCGACAAACACTTTTAAGTGTTATCCGATGACAAAAAGGTAAGAGGTACCCGACGAGTAACTACAGTGCTACCCGACAAATCAGCAAAGAGAGGAACCTGACAGACACAGGGAACCCGATGAACAATTCAGTCAAGGAATGCCGACAGACTGCAAGTTCAAACTGACAACCAAGAACCGACAGTCAGTTACATCCCACAAAAAGTAGATCTGACCTTCCACGTCAGATAAATCACTAAAGTTGTATTTATAACTTCTTGATTTTCTTTTAAATCCATTGTGCGGAGGAAGCATTGTAATTGTTATTGTTTTAATTAGTTTTACTATTTTAAAACATGCAAACTAAAGATCAAGGTCAAGTTGTAAACCTTGGATCTGAGAGTTAACATTGTAAATCATGAATTCCAAGATAGGTCAAATACT
>MU227340.1:2382510-2406733 GCA_018584345.1 Thuja plicata | reverse complement strand
TGTGGGTGCCATCCCCACCGCAATTTTTACTTCCTAACAGGAGTTTTCTGCGATACCATATCTTGTGTTATGTGTTTGTCAATTTCATGAATGTTTCTATGAATGATTGAAAACTATTAAAGATTGTAAACAAACATTAAATACATAAGAAAGTATAACAATAATGGTTGGTAAGTCAAAATTGAATGATTACTAATGATGAATTGTGTAAGGTGCTAAAAGTTTTAGAGGTACTGATTCACCCCTCCCCTCTCAGTACTACTTCCCATTAATTCCAACATCTAGATGGAATCCCCTCCGCATGATATCCTTGGTCGTTCCTCGTCAACAATGTGCACTCAACCTCAACTTGTACAAGACTGCAAAGCCACAACACTATAGCTTGTAACTGGTGAATGCGGCTTTCCTACATGTGTCATAGATCATTATTTCACAGCAAACAACGCCACGCAATCATATGGAAAAAATCTCGTTCAAGCAGAACACGCCTGTATCCATGTGTACAAACCACATGTACTCATGTTGTATGACTCTCAAATATCGAAGGATGATGTCCTCTGCTAAAATGTGCGCCAACGACATTATCAATGCAGCAAGTACCTCAATCTCAGAAGCCAAAAGGAGGAGCCTGCACATAGACAGAAAGAAGATTCTTACATGTGTTTAGAGTATAGCATATCATATATGTCAAAAAATAAATGGGTGGCATAATGAGTGTTAAAAGGGACATAAAAGTGACAACCTCATCCGCTCCACAATAGTCATGATGTCCATGACAACGTCAAAACCCAATTTGAAAAAATAGGCAAAGTAACCTGCAAAGACATATACATTACACATAAGTTGCCATCGTAAATATAAATATCCAATATACATTTGTGCCACCTCCTGCCATATCTAGTTGACAATTGTTTTATAGCATACAAATAAGAATACACAGATAAATCAAAAAGAGTACAGTCTATGGTTGAATCAAAGTGGTGGCAGTCGGGTTTGAAGTCATTTTGCATTTACAATTCAATAAAATCTGACTATTATGCTGTAAAATCATCTTTGGTTGTTGGTGTTGCATAGTTTATCATGACCCCATACAAATGAATTAACTAACTCAAGTGTATTTAAACATTTACGACTGTGACATACCATTCATTTGAAACTGGTTTCAAGGATTTCATGGAGAAACAAGTGGGATATTGACTTTTCTTTCATGATAGGGTATCTAACCCATGACGATGAGGGTTACGACAAGAATTTAATATTCTCCTCTTTCCAACATTGAGAAATCTTCAAAGTTGGTAGTTTGAAGTGTAAGTAGTCTAGTTTATGATTTTGATATTGGAAACGTTGTTTGGGACTACAATAGTGATGGCATTGACTCTTAAGATGTGCATTTTTTGTGTACCTGAGAGGGTTGTGAGAACAGTTTTGTGGAACAAGAAAAGATTGATAATTTATAATACTAAACTATGTGGTTTTATGTTGTTTATGACCTCTTTTGCCCCTTGGAATGTGACTTGTTGATCAAGCGTCAAGAATTTGTGTACATGCTTTGAAAAAGTGGCCTATTTAGGCCTACGCTATAAATTAGCAGTCCATTTTGTAGTCAAGTGTTCCAAATGATTCATATGATCAAATTGGATATATTGTAGTCAAGTGTTCCAAACGAGTCCATTTTGTAGTCATGTCTTTGAAATGATTCCAAGGGTGTATAAATGTTGTATTTGGTTGATCTAAGATGTTTCCAAAGTGGCTTGAGCCTTGTGAACTATTGAGCCTTTTCTTGGTGATTATAGCCTTAGGCAGACTAGCCTTTTGAAAAGGAGGGTTCGACTTTAAAAAGAGTCACGGATGGAAGCCAAGCTAACAACAATCCTGATCCATTTTGAAGTATGCAAGTGTTAGGAAGTTTGTCGTGGAGTGAGAAGTGCTCTACTTAGTTTCTTTCTTGGGTTAAGGGAAGGACATTAGCCCTTTTATGTGAAACATACCTAGAAGTTTGTGATTCAAAACCTGTCTCTGCAAGAATTTGCCACCATTCGCCCATCATAGATAACCGATAGGAGACACATTGTCATGGGCTGAACTCTGTTACAATGGGATAATGTGTCATGTTTTTCACTGGCTAAGTTGTCGTGTTCACCGAAAATTGCTAGATACATGTCACATTGTCCCCCATTGTCATTTCCTCCTCTTCCCCATGCAAATCATGTCCACTTATACAACTGTTGAAAGACAAATGTCTGCGAGAACTTATTTCCATGGATGTTGATGTCAGTTACAACAAAGAGATGGAAACATCAGGCTGAATCTGGTCAAAAGCATTAAAAAAAGCACCAAAATGCAAACCACTAGCCAGATGATGGAACTGACGTCATTGTTGGCCATCATTACTAACATGTATTGGATGCAATATATCTATCCGCAATCTCATGTTCTTCATCTGCTTCGAATGTTATTGACCTCCCCCTCCTCCTCTTGGTCTCACTATCGAAGGGTAAGACAAACTAGTACGACTGAGGCCCGTCCTTTGACTTGTCCCGATTGCTACTCTCTTCACGTTGTGCTAGTCTCTTCAAGTTGTCATCGCCCCCAAGCATGCTGCCTACTGGTGTTGAAATAGGGTCGTAGACGAGAAATGCTAGTACCATTGGGTCAGTGTGTTGGATAAAATCAAAGGTCAATGCATTGCATTCTTCGAGGTCAACTAAGAACCTCTTCACACAAGACGCAAACAACTTTTGTTGTTCAAGTGTTAGTGACATTTTATTGGACAATATCTTTAGTATTGTAGTTGCTTCCTTCCATTTCGCCTTTCCATCTATGTCTGGTGTACCCCCTTGACATCTTGAGTAACATGTTTAGCAGTGGGTGTTATGATAGTGTTATTGTGAACCCCTTCACCTGTGAACATATCATTGGCATTCGTAACACACAGACTAGGAACTGAAATATCCTCTGCACGATGGCATACTGATTGACTAAAGTGAAGGTTTATTAATACAATAAACATTGCATTCATTCACTTAACCAGTATGCCACCTCATACTACCCACTTACCTCCACCCCCTATGGCATTGGACAATATATTGGTCATTGTTGCAACCTTTAGTGTGTGGTTGCATGTGTTTCCCTGCACAACCCATGCACAATCACATACATATAGGCCATCTCCACTTGCCTTCACAAGGTACCGAGCACTCGATGACTGAATTTTAACCCAATTCCAACAAGGATGTGTCTCATCTAGTACACAATCTACATCAAGAATCTCTTTTGTCCTCTCCATACTGATCTGAATGTGTCCAACCCTGGAGTTTGTGAGAAATCTGAAATGTTGCAACCTTTATTTTTGCATGTAGAATGGTTCCATGTGATATACAAGTGTGAAGTATAGGTGGTCCATCCTCCTTGCACACTTCTTGCGACGATCATGCATGTAACACGTCTTCAATATGCAATGGTATGACTCAATTGCACATTTGTGTCATGATTAGCGTCAAAAAATTTCTAAATTTCTTCACCCACATATCTGCAAAAAAAGGTTGAGGCCAAGTATGAGCCCAATTCAAAATTTGTGACATCAAAGGAATTAACAACCATCGACAACGACAAGTATTCGAATGTACTTATCACCAATACAATCTTCTTCTTCACACCATGTCTTGGTGAAGTATTCCAAAAATCATGGATGATCGCTGAACTCGTCCAAGAAACCATGCAATTGATCAATAATGGTCTCTTTGCTTCCCTTTGTGGTCAACGTGATTGTCCCTAAATGATGAAATAAATCCATGGCTCTTTCCTTTGTTGCATACTTGTACACATTCTTGAGCCATGCTCGACACACATGCTAGAGACAAAGGATGACACAACATTTAAATACATCCCTGAATGTAATGAACAATGATTTGTAAGAATCCCATCAAATAAAATCATACACGCCAAGGGATTTCGTTTGAACATTTTGAACTAATGATACATGCACATACTATATGGCTATGATCTTTTCTTTTGCATCATCCGTAATAAATGCGGTGATCTCCCAATCAGGTTTTGCAAGACTACCTCATCTGTGAACCTCGGTTAACCAGACTTGAATGTCTTCAATCTTGTTCTGAGATGACACAACCCATGTCACAGGCACCCCAGACTGCTACTCGTCAAATACCAACAACGAGTACAATTGGTACTGCATGAATTAAGAACGGTGACAAACATTTCCATCAGTGAACACAGACTTTCTCAAATTATTACTGTAGTAGGTGGGGCAACTTTCAGTTATCTTACCCTGTACTTATTTGTTGCGAAAGTCGAATCCATTGAGATGATTGACCGATGTGAGTGTCAGACCATTAATTGAAGCATCCAACGAGTTTGAATTCCCATAATAAAAGGTTTGTTCGCACCAACAGGGAGTTGGAAAATGAAGAAGTTATCTCTTTCACATGTTTTCCATAGAGCAATACTTGTCTCAACATTCACATCCTTTTGTACTCGAATGGATCACACCCTTCTCGACACATTCAGAACATCCTTGCGTGTCAAGAATCCATGCATTTTCCTCAACATGCTAGTAAACATAGGATAATATATATGTTTGTCCATGATCACATTGACGCTTACATCCATTGCCAACCTCTCTATATAAGATTTGTATTCATTTGAAAGGTTTGGAGCCAACATGGACCTTGGCTCATTCGTTGGGTTCCCCACCCCATGACAGATCCCACCCTTGGCATCTACGTGATACATTTCCTTGTATATCAAAAATGTCGTATTTGGCATGCCATGGAACACCTTCACATTCATGTGGCACTCACAACCACATTTTTTTTCAAACTATTGAGGTCGTTTCTCATAGGGAGGCTTGTCCCAATGATCCCATGGACCATACACACACCAATAACTGTAATTGCACGTGTCAAATTGATGTGTGGACATGTATAAAAATGTTTTAGAAGTGGAAACATAAGAAATGGTCTGGTTCACTAACCACAAATACATCTTTGTGCTATGTTTCTTGCACGATGTTGTGTGATTTTTAGTTTTCTTCTTGCAGACGAATGTGGCTTCATAACCATCAACCAAAGAATCACCACTGAGGAATGCATCCGATCTGCTAAGAGGTATCGTTGCACACATGTCTGCGTTATAGTCGTGTTTGAAAAAAATTGGAGTCCACATGATTTCATTAGATGAGAAGAGGCAAACTCCTTCGTTGTTGTCTTGCACTTCCAAACCCATCAAGAGCTCCCATTTCCTTTGCCTCCACATCCCAACAAAAATCTCAGTGCACTCCTGAGCTGTGTGCAAGAAACTCCTGCAACCAAGGAAGTATAACAAAATTCGATAAAGACCAATAATTTCTTCATTGCAGTAAGATGATGTTGTCAAACTAATTATGTTTAATAGAGACTCAAGTCTTATTCCATTTTCAACAACTTTGAGTGAATTCCATCAATTTTAGGCAGAGTTATAGTAGTTTTTCTGCCAACACCCCCATGAGCAAGGGTTTTTCAGGGTTTCAATGCAAAATTGTGAATTCATGGTAGTTTCCACCGTTATAGTTTCTTCTACATTGGTTCATTAAAGGTTTAGAAAGTGTAGTTTCATATCCTATAGTTTTCAAGAGTGCAACTTATCGTTTGCAATCAAAATTATGACTCCATACTCTGCTTACCCTGTATTTCTTGCCTATTTAACTGAACTGTGATGAGGGGTTCAAAAAATGTATAGAGAATGACCTTGTAAAGTCGTGCAAATGGAAATTTCAGCCCGTAAAGGGCCTAACACAATCTTTGCAGGGCAATTTCAAGATCTCTTGTTAAGAATTCTACTAAATGCTTTCTAAGAGTGGGCTACTTAGCCCTCATGAACAAATTACCAGTCATTGTTAGGTAGATCTGTTCCTAAACAACTATGCCTTTATTTTACATGCATTTTAGAACCCCCCAAAAGGGAACTTGAATCTATCTTTAGTTTGTTATTATATGCCCTACCTTGTAAGATGTTGTGCCCTGTTTTCTCATCTACAAGGGCTAGTAGGAGAGAAGCTAGGTTTAGCGTGTATATAGGGTTTTGATGAAATCAGAGTTCTTGAGAATCTTAAATATGCTTAAACACAGTGTTTCTATTTGGCTTAAGTTGTATGGGAGGTTGGATGGGGTGTTTGGAACCTCAATGTACTTTTGGATATTTTGTGGCTTCGTACAAGAATCAACCCTTTATGAAGAAACTTTGAACTTGTAAGGCTGACATTGGAACACTGGTTGCTGACAGAGCCAAGGGAAGAACATGTTTTGAAGCTTGTCATGGAGAGAGGAATGATTTCCTAATATGGTTGCTTGATCAAGTTAAGGGAAATTTATGAGCCCTTTGTTGTGAAATATACATGGTATTGACTTCAACTATACCTCTGCATCGTCAATGGTGCATGTTGGCTCTATGTCAATAGTGTCTCTTATATTTATTCTTTTAAAACTGTTACTCAAATTAATTTACCATTGTTCTTTGGACAGAACCCTTCGACTGTGATTGGTGTTGTTGTCTCTCAACCATTTATTGTCGGCAACTATGATGCAGAGCAAGGGTTACATCAACACATTCATGTTACAATTTGATCAAATAGAACATTAAGACTGACTTGTAAAGGGAGATCTTTCCCCTAACTCACCAATCCAATATGTGGAAACTCATCATGACAACAGGTGTACAACCTTTGAGGAGATTCAAGGCTTCAAAAATACTTGGTTTCACCCTGTATGGTGGTTCGCAAACAATACCCCCTTATCACCCTTCACTTCTCTTCATAATGACCTTTAGGCTTCATAGGTTACAAGCACCAAATTTATGGCTTCAAGGCTTACCAAACTCAAATGTATTTAGGAACACTTTAGACCCATTGAACACAACATATAGACACCCTTAACAGCCTTAAAAACTTTGATTGCTTTAACTTTCATACTTCTGACATTGAATGCCATGATGGTTACTGGCCCATCATTTCAATATAACAAGACATAACTCTTTCTATAGGGAAAAACTCTGACACCAAACCACATTTCAATATACCTCGTTCGACAACTCAAATCATATGTAGAATGATCAACAAACTTCTTCCCAACACTTGACTGAAAACATGACTGCAATTGTTGTACCTACGCCTAATTATGCCTCCTCTGCAAGACAACAACAAAAATGTCTAACTCCCAAACACCAATTTGCATTTCAAGAGTTACTACGGGTTTGAAAACAACATTGATCGAAAGGTTTATCATTGCAACCAGTCAACCTCTGCTTCTTTCAAAGAGATCTTATCGTTACCTGCCATATATGGACAAAAGTTACACAATCGGCCCACTTAGGGCATCAACATTTTATCAGGTAACCTCTACATTGGTGCGGGAGCATGCAGCCATGGAGATGTATTATGAGGTTAAACTATATTTTTCCTTCTTTGTAATGTTCCATTAATGCTTTGTAGGGTCCTAAGGACCATTTGTATCAAAACAACTCAAGTTGTAAGGTTGGACGAGTCATTTTGTTCAAAATCACCTATAAGGTCCACAGAAAGTCTAAGTTGATCAAAGGGTCAAAATGTTAAAAAAAAAAAGGTTGAAAAAGTTGTAATTGATTAAGTCCATTTTGTCGTGTCCAAAATGTTTTGTCACAAATGCAAAAGTTACAAAGTTGCAATATTGCAAAAAAAAGTGGAAGAAAAGTTGCAAGAATGCATTCCATCGGTTGTAGAGTTGGTTGGGCGGTTAGAGGGATTGGAAAAGGATTATAATGCAATCTTTGGTCGAGATCAAAGATAGTAGTTTCGAGGGGATTGGGTAAAGCAAAATCATGAAACCATCAAATTGTCATGCATTTTTGGAGGTCTGCAGTTGTTATAGAGCCACGTAGGCTCATCCAGTGTTGTAAATTCAATCTTTTTTTGTTTATGAATGATAGATTAATGAATTTTCTTCCATTTGCATTTGTCCTTATGTATTTTCATGTAGTGTTTTATGAGTTATGATTGTTTTTCTAAAAACAGTCTAAACCCTCCGTGAGGGTAAATAGACAACTTAGAGATTCTATATCTCCTAACTCAATTGTTCGAAAAATATTATTTTTGGTGAAATGAAGGGTATATGTGTGTACTTCATTATTTCAAAGTGACAAGTTTACTTTATTGATTTTTTTTACAATAAAACTGAATGTGATCAATATCTCGTCTTCATCACAAAAATGATTCCAATGAAGTAGCTTCTACATTCTTATTCATGATATCAATTGTACTTTAAGAACTCATTATTAAACTTATTAATACATCTACCATAGTGTACTCAAGTAAGATAAATAACACAAAGCTGTAAATAATTCTCATTGTTAAGGTCGACAAAGAACTAGATCACAAAACCTGATTTCAATAGTCCACTTTCCTTCCACTCGCTCTTGCCACTACTGCGATTGTCATCATGACGTGTTGTCCCAAAGTTGAACCCCAACTTTTTCATTGGTTTGTCCACTGTTTCGCTTTTACCTCGTCATGTTTTCCTCTGCCGCTGCTAATCCACTCTACACAAAATTCCCCCCACTAATTAGAGCTTACTTTTGAAAACAAAAAAAAATGGTTCTAATTTCTCACTACCATTGTGAAATCCAATAAAAAACCAAATAAAATAATAAGATAGATACCAACAAAACCCTTTAAAGTCAACAAAAAATTGGATCATAAACCTGATTTCAGAAGTCCACCTTCCTTCCACTCTCTTGCTACTCTTGCAATTGTCGGGTGACGAGGTTTTCCCACCGTTTAAACCCGACTTATCCTTTGGTTTGCCAATTGTTTCACTTCTTCCGCGCCGTGTTTTCCTTTGTCGCTACTAATCCACTATGAACAAAATTCACTCTACTTACAACTTAGATTTCTCAAATAGCAACAACAAATGCCACACTTTGAATGCCCTGATTTCTTCTTCTACCTCCTCTCCAAATAGTTCATAATGAGACGGCTATATTAGGGTTTTTTCGTGTTATAAGGTCCATAACACGCGTTTAGGGCTTTTGATACAGATAACACGACATGCCTTTTCTTCTAAAAGCATTACTGCAATTTCTTATGGTCGCGCGGTTAACTCAAACTCTGATTTCTTTGTGACCGCATGGTTAACTTCACCGCTCTATCTTGACTGTGACATTTTCTTTTACCGTTGTCTGCACAATTGCAGTTGATTGCACCCCTCTCTCCCAGCGGTCACATCTTCTTTTCCGACAGTTAATTATTATTGTTTTCTGCTTTTGCTACCATAAAAGTTAACACCACTTTTATAAGAGTTAACAATGTTACCTTTTGTTTCCCTCCCGTCTGTTCCACACGCTAGCTAGTATCCACCGCACACTTCGTATTGTGCATCCATGTGACGTGTTTGGTATGCCATGACATGTCTTTTGCATCTACCATGTCACTTTTTGCATCAAGATAGACAACTCTGTAGAAAAGTTTGAGAATGAAAGCACTTTGGGGTTTCAGGGTCTAGTTGCAACTTTACATACTTTCAAATTAGTTGAGAAAGTCAGGTGGGTGGATCAGGGTTCAATGCCAAATTGCTAGTTTGCAAACTGAATTTTGTTGAAAAAGTCCAGCAATATATGAATCGAGGTTTTAAGGTTTGATTTGCAAAATGGTCAAGAAAGTCTAGTTATACCAAGATTTTGAGGTTTTGGGACTCGAATGTAAAACTGTAAGCAAAGTTCGAAATTCTGACAACAACAAAATTTGACTCCTAGAATGGGGAAAATTTGATCGAAACTAAATTTAATGGTGTTGTGATGGGTTCATAGATACGAAGGCACCTCAACAAAACCACTCTTGCCCATAAAATAATTGTTATACCCCCAACAAATCAACTTTGACATAAAATGAAACATCCTACAAAAACAATGGAACCTGAAGTTGATACTCCTAAACCAAAAATATAGAAGTTAAAACCAAAGTAAACACATAAAATAAAAATAAGATTTCCCAGTTTGGAAATAGAAGGGGCATTTTGTGGAGGCCACAACTAGACACTGTCCTCCCACAAAGTTTTGGTGCTTAGGAAAGGAAAGGTCATTTTCTAGTCCATGATAGCAGCCATATGTTTTTGGTCTACATATGGTGACAGCAATATGGGACTGCCCCATACTCCTTGCAGGAGGCACCTAACTGTGCTA
The DNA here is from genome assembly GCA_018584345.1 of Thuja plicata. NCBI lineage: Eukaryota > Viridiplantae > Streptophyta > Pinopsida > Cupressales > Cupressaceae > Thuja > Thuja plicata. The sequence continues at coordinate 2,396,530 of MU227340.1, read as the reverse complement.
CAAACAAGGCATACATATCCTACCTCCCAGTGGAATTTGCACTTGTAACCTCCCTTTCAAGAGTACAAGTTCACCACTAGGCAAACGGGGCTTTCTCTTTCTAAGAATCACCTTGTGCAATAAGTGCAAAGTGGACCATCTGCAGTCATGGGAGATGGGTATTTGTGAATTTGTACTCGTGAAATATGGGTTGATAAACATTGGCATAGATTCTAGTGCTTCACTATTGTGAGCATCTCTTAGATGCAATTTGTTCTAAGTGGACTATTTGTGTTCATGACACGTGAAATATAGGTTGACAAAAGTTGACATAACTTCCAACATCTCACTCCTCTAAACATCTAAATATAGTAAGTGCTGAGTGGACCAGTCATAATCATGAGAGATGAATAGTTATGAGCCATGGTTCTAATGGGATATGGATTGATGAAGATTGAATTGTGATTATGCATTTGAATCCCAACAAATCATAACATAATTTGATAGACTACAAAAATACCACATTTATGAAAATTAGTGGAGATTAATTTGAATTTGAAATCATTACCAGCTAAGACAAGGAATTTCCGACCCCTTGGCGTAAGCCAAATCCTAATTACTTTGTCTATACCAAATCAAAACAACGGAGGCTGCAGGCAAACCTAAATTTTAGGCAAAATGGATCAAGCCCAAAGTACAGGTTTGTTCCATGCCTTTCTATATCAAACCTAGATTTCCCCATACTTACAAGGACAGATATGCAATGTGATATGCAATACTCTCTCATTTGTTTCATCTCCATAGGCTTCCTAGGGTATGGTTTCATGGAAGTCGATGAATCTGCCTTCAAATTTATTACAAATAAGGTTCGAAACATATTAACATATTTTGCATCAAGTTAGTAAAAAGACTTTCTCTGCCAGACCACGGGTATGACATTTCTTAAAAATTAAATACAGACATGCACTGTGTGGAACTCGTTTCTCAATAAATTGAGCTAAGTTCACTTGCATGATCGTGAGGGTTAACCAAGGATATTACCAGCGTATGAATTTAGAACACTGGCAATGATTTCATCCCCTGGCTTCATGCCAAACTTATGCATTTGGCATATTAGTTTCAAGGCTTCTCTACTGTATCCATGTCTTAGATATCCTTCAATTATCACATTCCAGGAGAATTCATTTCGTTCAGAAATTCTATCAAACATGTGATGTGCAGGAGCCAAATTTCCACACTTGACATACATGTCCATAAGGGCGTTCCCCACAAAGACATCAGACTCAAATTGAGTTTTATTAATATATCCATGAATCTGTTTTCCCTCTTCCAGAGCCTCTAGGGTAGCACATGCTCTAAGAATGCTTGTGAAGGTAAACTGGTTCGGTTCCATCCCTTCTCCTAACATTCTTGCAAATAGTGTCAGAGCTTTCTCACCATATCCCTGCTTAGCATGCCCTTCAATTATTATATTCCATGAAACAACATCCCGTATGGGCAACTGCAAAAACACCTTCCCTGCGTAAACCAAATTCCCACAATTGGCATACAAGTCAACAAGAGTATTCAGCAAATGAGTGTTCATTTCATACTCACTCTTTATGATCTGGGCATGAACCTGCTTCCCATGCTTTACTGACTTAAGAAGTACACATGCCTTAAGAACACTAACAAGAGTAAAGTTGTTAGGCTTTGTACCTGATCTTAGCATTTGAGTAAAAAGCGATATGGCATCCTTACCAAATCCATTCTGCGCATACCCCGCAATCATTGAAGTCCATGAAACATTGTTAGGTTCTGGCATTCTATCAAAGACTTCACGAGCACCAGACACACAACCACATTTAGCATACATATCAACAAGGGCACTGCCCACATAAACATCCTGCCTGATATTTGTTTTCGTTATAGCAGCATGGATCTGTTCACCTTCTCTGAGAGCATTGAGCTCCCCACAAGCCTTAAGCGTGCTAGTTACTGTAAACTCATTAGGATTCTTTCCCTCACATTTCATTTCATTAAACAATCTCAGTGCCTCTTCTCCGTACCCATGCTTTGCATATCCTGCAATCATCACAGTCCATGCAGTAACATCTCGTTCTGACATTTTGTCAAATATCTGTAACGCATCCTCCAAAAACCCACAATTTCCATATAAATAAACAAGTGCACTCTCCAAATACATATTCAACAAACACTCGCTCTTAATTACACAACCATGAACTTGCCTTCCCAGCTTCACGGCCTTTAGCTCAGCCATTACACTAACTACACAGACAAACGTAACAGCATTAGCCTTCACACCTTGACAATGCATTTCAAAAAACAGCTCCAGGGCCTCCTCGGCAAACCCATTTTGTGCATATCCTGCAATTAAAGTAGTCCAGGACACTTTGTTTCTTTTCGGCATTTTGTCAAACACTCGGCGTGCATGTAACAGTTTCCCAAACTTAACATACATGCTAAGAAGAATATTGTTCAAATACATATTAGGTTTAAAATTGATTTTAATCATGTGCGAATGGATAAGAAAGCCTTCTGTATAGGCCTCTAATTCAATACAGGCCTGCAAAAGAGATACATACACACTGGTGTCAACCAATGATTGAGGTTGCTCGGTTTGATACAAAATCTCCATAGCCTCCTTCAAATTACAAACCTTTGTTGTTTCCCCTCTAAATCTTTTGCTGTTATTAGTATGTACATAAGTTTGACAATTATTCTGATGCAGCAGCTTCAGTGACAGTGCCATTTTCTTCTTTCTCTTCCCATCCGTTTTAATATGTTCATAATTGTTGATGTGGAAGTGATTACAGTAGTGTTCAAATGTGGAAGATGCTGTGATTGCCACAGCCATGAGTATGGCTGGGCAAAACACGCATCAGAAATGTCCGGTTTTGTTGAGGCTTATCCGGAACTGACATGTATGTGGGAGGAGGAAAACACTCTCCCAAGACAATTAATTAAATCATAAATCGTGAACAAATTTGTTTTAGGGTAATTTTTGAAATCAATAATTGAAATAATGTTTGGAAAATTTAAAGTAGAAAGTAGGACTAAATTAAATGTGATATTTGGTTTAAAATTTGATGATCGAAATATGTTATAATACATATTGTAAAAGTTTATGAATTTTAGAGTTTGTTTATATGAAAATTTCTTATTAGACATACTCTTTTATTTCATAGAATATATATTTGGGTATATTTGAGACATAATATATATCTGTAGACACCTAAAAATGGCTCAATGAATATGCCCATTTTTAATATGTCTTCTATATTGTGTGTTTGATCTTTACCATTCACTAATATTGTGTCATTCCTCCATTTCATCAAGTACTATCATTTCTCTCATTTTGGCCGAATTGATCATCTTCCTAAATCAATCCAAGATCATTCCAACTCATTCGATTCCAAACTCATATCAATGTCTTATCAATCTCTTTCAATCAATCCTCTAGCATTGTCCAGGTTCATCAATGCCTCATCATCATTTAATTCCTCCAATAGCATTGTCAAAGTTCATCAATGTTATTTCATCATCAATCATCATTTCGAGAGCATTGTCAAAGTTCATCGATGCCTTGCTGTCATTTTCACATTTCAGGAGCATTGTCCAAATTCATCGATGTCTCCTTATCTTTATTTATCCTCTGGCGTCATCCAAGTTCATTGATGTCATTATATCATTTCCAATCATTATCGTGAGAACATTGTCAAAGTTCATCGATGTCTCATGATTTCATAAACTATTCCAGAATCATCAGAATTGATCCTAATCCTTATCAATATCATCAAAATTCATTCAATTGCACATTAATGCCTTCAATTTGGCCAATAACCCACTAATTTGTCCTCTTGGGATGAATAACCCATAATTTATCCCTATGTACTAATTGAATAAATAAATCGACTTTATTTATTCCATTTTCCTAATGTCTCTCAAAATTAATTAATATCTCATCTTTTGAATTATGGGATTTTCCTAATTCCTAAATTCTTAATTTCAGGGAATAATGAGTTTTTAAATTCAAAAATTGAACTCTTACATTCCCTCCCTTAATTGTGCTTCATATCCCTATTAAGGTGCTTCTTGATTTCTTCCATATTTCCTTATTCAATTCCCTCCTTTAATTATGCTTCATCTCCTATTAATTAGCTCCATGAGCTCTTCCACCTTTCCTTATTCATTTTCCCCTAATTTGTGCTTCCATTTCCTATTAATTTGCTTACATCCTTCTTCTTTCATTTTCCCTCAATTATGCATTGAGTCCGAAGTGTTGTGCCCCATGCCCTGACCTCACCCCTCGATCATGTAAACAGTGTTGTGTCGGTCGGTGCTCCCTGTCTCTCTCCAAACTGCCTACATACTCTCTCCGGCAGTTGAATCTCGATCACCATGTGTCCCATGATAGTCCTCCCAATGAGGTACCTCCCATGTTGGCAATAGGGTAAGTTCTCTCTTCCATCATCCCATCCGAGGCAATCTCTATATGGTCGCCATGTGAAATCTCTGAAAATGTCTATCTCATGCCTAAAATACAACGTGTAACCTAGTGGCCCCTATGTAAGCGCTCTCCGATAACAGTACACGTATGACATGTCTGGTTGTATGATCCTTTGAGAAATGGGCCGAAATACAGCTATGTACTCATGTGCCCACACCTGCAGTAACGTGATCCTGCTACTAATCGATAACCCTCCTTTGTACGCTACGTGATGGAGCTGGTAGTACATCATCGCCAACATGCATGGACCCCATGCAAACACTATGCCCTCCACAAGCATGTGCTCTAAGACTCTACCTCATTCGATAGGGAAGCCATGGCCTCATCTATCTGGCACTAGTAGACATTTGATCACACAACATATCACAACGATCAGTCTGTCGTGTTGTCCCACCACTGTCTCCCACCTGATCTCGTAGTCTCAGATATCATGGTCCTCATCGTCGATGCCAAACAATTGGTGCAGTGCTGATCTCCCTGTCGCGGGGTCATACTTTTCTAGCTCCCTATGTATAGGAATCCTGAGGATGCGCCACACATCCTCCAATGTCACTGTTGCCTCACCTGTCGATGGGTGGAACGAGCTCGTCTCCGAGTGCCACCGCTGTAATCAAACTATGATTTTCCCTAATCTCAGGCATATAAGTGATATAGTATAGTCCTAGCGATGCTAGGATATACCTCTTATGCTCACCCAATCGGTGACGAATATCCAAACACACCGGTTTGCTCTCCCGTGTCTGCGGTATTACAAGCTCCTCCTGCGATCACCATGCAACTTTGGTCAACTTTCTATACTATCTATTACTTGTTGACCAACTTAGGACCTATTTTGACCAACTTTGACCTAATTTTGATCTTATCCTAGGGTTTTGACCTATTTAGGAAAGTTTGGGATGGTTTAGGACCCCCAGACGCAGTTTACCCCATTTGCAGATTCCTTTACCAACTGCGCAATTTGGTTGACCAACTATGTAGTGTGGCTAACCAATTGCGCAGGTAGCACAGTTGGTCATGCCAAGTGCACCTACTACGTAGTTGGGCATGTGACCTACGTAGGTGGTCACGTGAGGTGCGCAGGTGGCACGTGTGGACCCCCTTTTAACCCTGTTTGACCCTTTTTTGAGCCCTAAACTGCCTAAAAAAGTGTGCAAAGCCTAGAAATCACTAAGAGGCTCAGATGTACTCACCTCGAGTCCCGCATTGGCTGACCATTGGTAGCTGCACACTCATTCCCCACACTAATTTTGCACTGGCACTTGATCCATTCTCCTTGCTCCAGAGCTCAAATTCCTCCAAATGTGAGAGTGAAAATGACCTCCAAATCCCTCTCCAAGCCTTTTTATAGCCTCTTGGTTGCCTAGATGGATGTGCAACCTTTGCCTTTTGTGTTGATCATGATGCTTTTTGCACTCTGCACCTCATATATTTTTCATTTGACCTCCAATTTTTGATTCGTTTGTTGTTGTGTATTCGTCTCGTCATTGTTGACAAATCGATCTATCATTTGCATTTTTGGGTCGATTACTCAAGGGGGCACCTATGTATCCCGTTATCACTAGGGCATGTTTTAATGTGATTTTCTTCAAGATTTTTTGACACAACGCTCATAATCGCATTGTATCAAAGAGGGGCAAAATGTAGACACCCAAAAATGGTTCGAGCTTGCTAGTCTAGGTGTTTTAATATTTTCAGCATTACAATTGAAACATTGTTTTGTGACCTAATTATTCCTCTATGTTGCGTATATGATCTTTATTATATGACAACATTGTGTCGTTCGTCGATGATTGAATATTACAAAATTATTCAATTATTTACTAATGTTTCTACTCTCTTTGTCAAATTGATCATTTTCCCTATCAATTCTGATCAACCCTAAAACTGATCCTATTCAACCCTAAACCGATCCTATTTGATCCTAAACCATTTCAAATCATCCTAAATCAATTCAAATATATTCTATTCTCTTCCTAATCATTTCAGAATTGTTTAGACTCATTCCAACCATTCTGGGGCATTGTCCAAGATCATCGATGCCTAATTAACTCAATTTTCAAATCGATCAAACCCTTTTCTAAATCCAATCAATCTTGTCATCATTTTAGGGGCATTGTCCAATTTCATCGATGCTTCGTAGCCCTTTTATTAGTTGTTTGATAACATTGTCAAAGTTCATCGATGTTATTGTTATCAATCTATCATTATCAATTCAATAGTGTTGTCCAATTTCATCAATGTTATTTCTGATCATTATTATTTCAGAAAATGATGTTTCCCCATTCCTATTTCAATCCTATGGTGTCATCAAAGTTCATTGATGTTATTCAATCATTTTCAAACATCATTATTTGGGCGCATTGTCAAAGTTCATCAATGCCTCAAACCTATCATAATTATATCAATGTTATCAAAATCAATTCAGTTGTACATTAATACCTTCAATTTGATCGATAATTCACTAATCTATCCTCTTGGGATGAATAACCTAAGGTTTGTCCCTATTCTTTATGAATAAATTATATTTATTCATTCTTATCCTAAGTCTTCACAATTAATTAATTTTTAATTAATTAATTGGCTAACTGTAATTTATTGGATTTAATAATTTCATAAATGCTAATTTTGATTTATGAGGAATATTGATTTATTTATTGAATTAATCCCTCCTAATCCCACCTAATTTGTCATATCCCTTAATTGTGATTCATATCCCTATTAAGGTGCTTCATGATATCTTCAATATCTCCTTATTCAATTTCCCCTTAATCGTGCTTCCAATTTCCTACCTTCTTTTCCCTCCATTGTGCATTGAATTTATGCATTCTAATACACCTAATTTCTTCTCATTTTCTATAAATTGAGATTTGATCCTCTCATTCAAGTTTGAACCACTATCTCCTAGTATTCTCGCTACAAATTTGTGCTTTCAAATTCTTTGTGCAATTGTTTCATTGTCAAAGAGCAACATCAAATCTACTCTATGGAGAAGAAAGGAGAGCATTTGAGCATCACTTGAAGGGAGTTTTTATATGTTTATTTCATATTGTTTGTCAATTCTCATTTCAATGGCTCTAATGTTAGATTAGATAGGTTAGCATATTTTTTAGGGTTTTGTGGTTACCTAGATATATCATATTATGCCTTTTTTGGTCTTACAATATCAATTGTGTTTGTTTGTAATGATCTAGTAAGCAATCAACCTTGAGAAGTTATTGACCTCTTGCCACTAAAAAGTGTGTAGGTCATGTATTCTTCTCCTTATGTCAAAGAGTGATCTTGAGTGATATAAAATTGTAAGTGCCCCATCATAGGACCTAGATAAGGCATATCCATATGCCTACAATTATTCTCTCCCACTTGAATAATCTAGGATGTCCATGTTCTTGGCATGTTTTCATATGTGAAAACCATGATTGTCCTTAAAATCCAAGCCAAACATTTGCAAACTTTAATTAGAATCCAAAACAAACTTTGATTTTAACCACATAAATCCTCATACTAAGGATAACATCAAACATCTCTTCCACAATCCCCAGATCAAAAATCCTTCAAACAAATCTTAATCCATTATCCTAAACAAAATCTCCCAATCAAAGTCATCAATCAAAATAATCCTCAAACCTTAATCTCCAAGCCTAAACCAAACTCTCAAATTCCAAACCATAAAACATACCTTAAAACCAAAATTAAACTTCATCCAACCTTCCCTTCTCACTCAAATCAAAGCCCATTCACCTTAATCCATTTTCCGTTATCCAATCCAAGTTTAAAATCAACTTCTCTTCAAACTAAAATTGAATTTTCTTTGAAATCAAGACCTTGATCAAAAACCATCATCATCCCTTAACTTTGCCCACTTGAGAATCTACCCTCTCAAGTAGCAAATCAAGTTAACTTTCCACAATTAAGGAACCACCTCATCCAATCTTGAAATAACCTAGCTTAATAACTTTCTTATCTTAAGTTAGCAAACTAAAGTATCTATATCAAACCTTCTTAGAGAAATTTCCTAGCTCAAGAAGGAAAATTGATCATCCACCCCATCCAAATCAAAGTTAATGTCTTAAATATCAAACCAAATTCAATTGAAACACATCAACCAATCACAATCAAATCAACCCATCCAACCTTCAAATTCAACCTAATCAACCACCTTCAAACCCAACATCAACCTTAGCAAACAAGAAAAGTTCATTCAAAATTGTGCAGCTAACAAATGAAACTTCAAATCAAACCATCATCGTCAAATGCACATTGCCATTTTATGCCACCTATAACTAAATCTCTATAAACCACTATCGTATTTTATTATTTCCTTATGAAAATGATCTTCTATATATATGTGGTTTGTGTACTTTCATGTTTCTCATTACTCAACAAATTCATGTTGTGCATATCATGCTGAAAGAAAATTATTGCATAAACATAAAATTGGAAAACCAGTGCTGAAATAAATTGAATCTCAACTAAAAGAATAACTAACAAGCAATATTTGGCTTTCTTATTTCTCCAAAATAATTTCTAAATATCCTTACTCCTACTGGATAGTTTAGTTGTGAACATGAGACACCAAGTTGTAATGCTTGGAATTACAATTTCTGATAACTCTCACCGTCTTCTACTATTCTAACATATTTTTAGAGCCTCCTTGATTTTCATCATAATAGTCTTCTAAATTTCTGATCAATAATTCCATCATCTATGGTTTTTGGATATTGGAAGCAACTACTTTGTTCTTGTTATCACTAAATACACCATATTAGTGGTTGTATAAATTCAATAGAGAGGCTAGTACCCAGTTAAATACTATTCTAGATGTTCTATTGTTGCCCTAATAACATTTTGATAAGTAGGAGATATTTTCTAGATCAAGTCAAATTGTGATATTTCTATAAGGATTCAACTATGTAGGTTGTGATATTGTTATTAGGATTCAATTGTGTAGGTTGTGTAGGTTGTGATGACTATTCTTTAAAGGGTGCTAGCTCAATGGAAGAGCCCCTGCTTTACAAGCAAAAGGGTGGTGGTTCGATTCCATCGTGCCTTAATATGACTAAATATATGACAAAATTAATGACCAAATAAATTACTACCATGACTGAATAAATGATTAAATTAACGACTAAATATATGACTACATAAATAAATAACATCACTAAATTAATGACTAAATCAATGACTAAATCAATGACCAAATTAATGATTAAATAAATGACTAAAATAGTTTAGTCATAAATTTGGTCGAGTTATAAATGATTGCAAATAAACTACTAATAGTCACGTGACTAATTTTAGTAATTTATATGTGATTGTTAGTAGTTTATTTAGTCATGTATTGTTAGTTTTGTACTAGTCGTCTGACTATAAATTTTTTCCCATTTATAGTAGAAAAAACTGTCTCATGTTTAGATCCTTCTGAAGAGCTTTGTCCGCCCTTGTATCATAATCCTATAGGATCCTTAGAATGCTTTTGCCTATCCAACATCTCATTCAACAAGTTAGTACTATGATCAAACTTTTGATTTTTATCTTATTGACTCCTGACACTTTCAAGCTCTTTCCTCAATGCAACTACTTCTCCTTCAATCTTTAAACATTCAATGTTTTTAACCTCTAGATCAGGCCTTACTAAATTTGCTATCCTTTTGTATTCTTCAATTTTAGTTTTCAGACTTACAAATAAATTATCTTTTAGGATTTTTTCTCTTAACAAGGAATCAATATTTAAATTTCTTTTCAAAGGAATAACTTCATCTTCTAAATTTTTACATACTTCTTCCATGTTTTTTAATTTGACTTCCATTTGTTCTTCAACCTTTTTCCTTACCAAAAATTCATTCTTTAAAAACTCAACCATCTTTTAATATTGACTATAATTTTTCACAACTACTTTATTAACCTTAACACTTTCCTGTAAGCGTACCTTGAGATCCTGATTATCCTTTCTGAGGCTCTTGATCACATCTAGGGCTGAAAGCAATTCTACTTCAATCCCAATCACTCCTTCTATTTCCTAATAAGTATGAGTATCAAATACATTTGAAATACAATCTTTAGAATCCAAGTTGTTAGACAAACCATCAATGGCATGCAATTTAGATTTCTTTTTAGGAAAATTAACCTTCATATTCTTGTTCTTGCACTTCTTACCCATATTATTTTTTATCCCAAGACCAACCCAAGTTGAACAAACTTCTAAAACATAACCTTTCCCCGATACCACTTATTAGAATACAAAGATCGCTGAGAGGGGGGATGAATCAGCGATCTATAAAACAAGAAGATCCTTAACCACTCAAAGGTTTAACTTTCAACCATTAGTATATGTAGTAGAACACATGATAACATTAGCCACATTAGATGTATGTATAGATGATATAAGATATCATAGAAAAAAATCATTTACACATAATTAGACACTTGACACAATGATTTATAGTGTAAAACTCCTAAGGGTAAAAAAAACACTTTTATGATTGTCTTGTTATTAATCATTAAATGGAAAATGTTTAGAGCGTCTACTCTAGGAGCTCCAACCCCTTACAATTCAGAAGAACCCACTTCAAGGAGAACCAACCCCACACTAATTTAGAAACACCAACTTTCTAGAGCACCAATCTCACACTAATTTAGAAGCACCGACTTCCCGGAGCACCAACCCTACAAACGAGATACAAATAATTATTTTAATCAGAGGGATACTTTATTTCCTTACATAGAATTTGATACAAATCAACACCACAGAGATATTTTCTCTATTAAAATCTTCTCTTATCAAGAATAATAATTAGGACAATACATCAACACTGAAAACCTTAGTGTTTTCACAATTCTCTTACCTGCATCAATCAATGATAAACATGCCAACACATTATCTGCAAGTATGACATTAGCATTCAGCTGTACATTTATAATCTCACTATCAATGATTTACCTCCTTCAAACATCATGCAACTATAACTCTAAAAATTGATATAGACACATAACATGACAATTAAAACATATCTCTTTTTCACTTACAACCATGGTATATCTCTATCATTCAAATTTACTTCAATATTCCATGCATAATCTGTAATCAACCCTTCATTCTTCATTTTAAACAATCACACATTTGAATCTTTATTCATTTTTTTAAACAACAAACACACAACCCCATACAAAACCTTTCTTACAATTAGACAGACATTAATTCATAAAAGATCAAGAATACCATTTAAAATCAGCACAATCATATTACCATTCTTTCCATATCTTCTTTGTATGTTTCATCACATAAAATGAATGGTTATAGAAATATCTTCATTAATATCCACCCTCACTGCAATCTCTTCTCACTATGCATTCTTGAATCCTCTGTATTATATTGTCATTCTTCCATCTGTGCAAATACATCTATATGTTCTTTATCATCTATTTCAGATATCTGCATAAACTTCACATCAACAACATAAAAAACACTTAAGCACAATTATGATTTTTATGTATTCAGACCTCCTTTTATTCTAACATAAACACTACATTCAAATCATTACAAATAATTCTTAAAATAGTCATGATAGGAACCCTTTTAGAAAATCAGATATAAACATTTGAATGTCAAACTTTATTGTCACCGAACCAATAATTAAAATCTCATTTCAATTGATATGATGTAATCAACAAATGTTCTTCTTATTCTGACATCTCTTATCACTATCTTTACTCCATTAGATTATCCTTTTATGTACAATTTTTCTTTGTTATGACAGTTAGAATATGTTGCAAAAATGACAAACTATAACCTCATCATGATTATCTTCATTATATTCCAAAGACATTATTTTGGCATACGAATCGATGTATATTAAAAAAACATTATTTCCATGGTCAAATTGTTCCCAAAAATAATTTTACAAACCAATCATTAACACCAGTAACTTCCAACAGTCGAATAGAAAAATGCATAACCAATTTTGTGTGGAAATTATTATCTTAAGTAAACCCGATTCAACATTGAATTATGAAAGTTGATCACTGTCTAATAATTAACGTTCATAAATATACTAATCTGCACTCATCACCTTAATAAACATTTTATCATTTTTGTTATGGAGATGATTCTCAATCCTATTGTCACCATACATAGAGTTCATGTTGTTGTCTTGTAGACTTCTTGTCGATGTCTTCTTCCCTCCCTATCGCTCAAATGAAAAGAACAAAATTCTACTTCATTTTATTTGTAGAGGCATATATTCTTTGAATAGAATGATCAAGATTGATATCATTGAGGTTAGGAAACAACAAATGACATTGGTAAACATGACTAATATCATAATAACTGAGTGCAAGATCTTGTCAGTGTCTACCCAAAGTATAAATTTGTTCATCTCTACATAGAGCTCAAAAGATAAAATCATTTATCCGAGAATGACTAACATAAAGACAATTGTTATTGTTATATCATTCTGAAGATTACAATATTTCTTTTAGAGCTAATCAAACTGCAACACCAAATTTGCACTAAATCTTCAAAGCATGTTGTCAAAGATAGATGAAGCTAATGAATAACATATTGTCATAGGATTGTATAAAATATAGGTTGACATACAAATTACTTGTATACTATCAACAATACTTTCACACTTGTAATATCTCAATAATTTTACTTGCATGCATCATGTAGGATATGAAAATGGAAATAGAATGTTGAATGTTGTTATTAACATGTAATAGATAAAGTATATAAATGATTGATTTGATTTATAGATTGTTTGTGAATTGATTATCTTGAAATATAAGGTGTTAATGAATTACCTAGATTGTCTTGGATTCTTTTAACCTTGATTGAATTGAATTGATTATGTATTGAAATTGTGATTAAGGAGAAGATAAGATGTTCCTTTTCTATTCCCAAATGCACAAATGGGAGATCCAAGTTGATCAACCCAAGAGAAGGGTTAATGCACAAATGAATCAACTATTTGGAAAGGAGAATAACAAAAGAGATACCTTAAATTCTGTAATTTATATATATAGAAATGATATATGACTATAATTGAAAAGATCTGAGAAATGCACTAACCTTGAAATATTGCAGATCAAAGAATGCTATTTTCTGAGGTTTGTAGACTATTTTTGGAAAAATTGACAGTTGATACCGAACCGAAATGCAGAGACGAACAAAACCCATAAATTGTTTTCTGTTCTGATGTCATCTTACAAAAAAGGTCAAACTTGACCCACAAATGTCAACCTTGACCCAATAATGTCGACCCTGACCTGCACAGATCCAAAAGGGACTTTGTTCGCAGATCGTGAAAGTTTGCCGAAAGGGTATCCAGATCTGGGTTCAAATCCAATGTTCTCTACCTGTACCTACAAGAAAAAGGATATTATTTTGTTGTGGGGGAGGGGTTTGGCTTGGTCAAACCCCGGTTTTGGAATTAACCTCAAATATATGTAATTGAAATTGCAGAAATGGACAAAGCAAATGCATAAATTCACCTTGCTTGAAAAAGTCCTTGTGGAGGATTCGAATCCTTGAAT
>MU227340.1:2364855-2376990 GCA_018584345.1 Thuja plicata | reverse complement strand
CCTAGATTGTCTTGGATTCTTTTAACCTTGATTGAATTGAATTGATTATGTATTGCAATTGTGATTAAGGAGAAGATAAGATGTTCCTTTTCTATTCCCAAATGCACAAATGGGAGATCCAAGTTGACCAACCTAAGAGAAGGGTTAATGCACAAATGAATCAACTATTTGGAAAGGGGAATAACAAAAGAGATACCTTAAATTCTATAATTTATATATATAGAAATGATATATGACTATAATTGAAAAGATCTGAGAAATGCATTAACCTTGAAATATTGCAGATCAAAGAATGTTGTTTTCTGAGGTCTGTAGACTATTTCTAGAAAAATTGATAGTTGATACTGAACCAAAATGTAGAGACAAACAAAACCCAGAAATCATTTTCCGTTCTGATGTCGTCTTACAAAAAAGGTCAACCTTGACCCATAAATGTCAACCCTGACCCAATAATGTCGACCTTGACCTGCACAGTTTTGAAAGTGACTTTGTTCGCAGATCCTGAAAGTTTGTCAAAAGGGTATCTAGATCTGGGTTCAAATCCAATGTTCTATACCTGTACCTACAAGAAAAATGAGATTGTTTTATTGTGGGGGAGGGGTTTGCCTTGGTCAAACCCCAGTTTTGGAATTAACCTCAAATATATGTAATTGAAATTGCAGAAATGGACAAAGCAAATGCATAAATTCACCTTGCTTGAAAAATTCCTTGTGGAGGATTCAAATCCTTGAATCCAAAAGTATGCTTCAAATGTAGAATGTAGAAAGGTAGGATGTCTTCAATCTCTTGCTTTTAGATCTCCAACACCAAGTCTTGAATGGGTTCTTGAATTTGGAATAGGCTTGGAAGAAGATGGATGGAGAGATCACCAAAAGGGCACCTTGTAGCTTCAATCCTTCAATGGCCTCCAATGGATCTCCTTCATGAAAATGGATACTTGAATGGATGAATGGTTTCTTCAAATCTTGCTTGATTGCTTGCTTGAATCACACTTGAAGATTTCTTGAGAATGCTTGATCACAATTAGAAGACTTAGCTCACTTGATGATGGTTAGATAAAATGAGAGAGAAAGCTTCCCTTTTATATGAAATTAGGGCACAATCTTCCAAGGAGGCCTACATAGGAGAATTAAATCCCATTAAATCCTTTACCCCTAGTCAAAAACCTATATTAAATATAATTTAGGAATCAATGCTTCAGAACCCGAAACAGTCAACCTGGGAGCGGGAAATACTTTTTGCAAACGCTGACCTCCTGAAACTGCAAGACCCCAAGATCTGAACCCTGGGTCAAGGTCGACATAGACCTAAAATTTCAACCTTGACCCTGAAGCCCAAAATCACCAGTCTACCATGTAGAATGCAAAAATCAGGCCAAACAGGAGTGGAAAGAGGAACAGAACAAGGAGGAAGCCATGTCAAGATCAAGAACCCATTCAAGGCACTTTTCATGACCCCAAACCACTTACTCAGAAGGATAAACATGTCTATAATGGAAGTGCTTCCATTTTCTGACTATACACATCATAGCCTCAATCTAACACTATCATGAATACAAATCCCAACTCTGATCAAGCACATATTATTGTGGTACTCACCTTTGTTTGCATATTAGTTATTTTTATAAAAAGTCCAAATCTGATCAAGAACATATTATTGTGGTACTCACCTTTATTGGCATATTGGTTTTATTCACAACTGATACATGATACATATAGTCATCTCTAAAAACTTTCACTACATAATATTGACCTTTTGAGATCAATAACAAACAAGCCAAAGTGAACAAAACAATCATGACCAAATATCAAACATCATATCACATCATCTAGAGCATGCTAATTCTGGATTGAACCATAGCCAAATAGAACTACAAATGGATATGTTTACAGCAATGAAAACCATTAATGACAACATCAATAAAAAAAATCACATTCCAACATATACTCCTTAAGAAAATTATGGATCGTCAATATCAAATCATCCCTCATTTTTTTTATTATAACATTTCTAGGTTTTGAAATGGATGCAAGGTCCATGTCTTTCAATTCTCTTGTCTTTATGAACTCCTTCCTACCCACCATCATCACATTAGATCCCACGGTTTGTCCTTTTTCTTCCCCCTTTAATGGTTTCAAGGTATAGGAGACCTCATCCTTTTTTATCTCATAAGTATAATGACATTGAATCTTGTTTCTTACTTGACCAAGAAACCAACCAGGAGCCAAGAAAATAAGCTCCACCACTTGTACTTTTCTAGTTATCAACACAACTAACCCAATCTGCATTAGTATAAGTTGTCAAAGTGAAATTTGAATCCTTAGGATACGATAATCTAAATTCTTCTATCCTTTTCAAATATATAAAAATCCTCTTTACTACAACATGTGATTCCTTCAGTTCTTGCTAAATTTTGGCCACTAAACAAACAATTTACATAATATTTGGTCTAGTAGTAGTCAAATATAGTAAACCTCATATCATTGATATGTACTTATTTGTATCAGCTTTGGGTGGAATATCATCTTTTGTTAACTTGAGCCCGATAACAATAGGTGTATAAACCGGTTTAGAATTCTCCAACCCAAACTTCTTTAATAATTCTCTGATATACTTGAACTAAGAAATGATAATTCCTTTTCTATTCATATTTACTTGTAATCCAAGAAAGAAATTTAACTGACCAATCATAGACATTTTGAATTCTTATTGTATTTCCTTTGCAAAAAAATTTCACATATTATCATTACCTCCAAAGATTATTTCATCAACATATACTATAATAATCAACATCTGATTTGAATAAACTTTGTAGTATAAGTTGCTATCAAAAAATCCCTTCTGAAATTTTTGTCCAATTATATGCTTGTCTAATCTACCATACTAGGCCCTAGGTGCCTGCTTTAGTCCATACATTACCTTCCTCAACATGCAAATCACATCTAGATCAATTTATGAATTGAATCCTTTTGGTTGCTCAATATAGACCTCTTCCTTCAGTTCTCCATTCAAGAATGTTGACTTTACATCCATCTAATAAACTTTTAAATCTTTAAAACCTGCAAAAGCTAAAATTATTTTAATCTCTTTCATCTGAGCAACAGGGGCACATGTTTCTTCAAAATTAATACCTTCGATCTGAGTGTAACCCTTACAAGCTAGTCTTTCCTTGTTCCTTGTCACCTTTCCAATTTTACCTAGCTTTTTCCAAATACCCACTTTGTTCCAATCACATTTTTATTTGTCAGTGTGGGCACAAGTTCCTAGGTTTGATTCTTCTCAATCTAATCAAGCTCTTCTTCCATTTCCTTTACCCAACTTTGATCATTGCATGCTTCCTCTATAGTCTTAGGTTCAGTTTTCGATAGTAAACATAGTAAAACTTGTTGTTGAGCTTCCTTACTTCTTGTGATGATGCCCTTATTCTTATCTCCAATATTGTGATTTTATGAATGGTGTCTCAGTACATACCTTGGATTATTACTTGTAGATCTCAGATATGGCTTTGCCTCTCCATCTTATTTCTTATCTTATTATCCTTTGTCCTCTGAGTCAAATTCATATTCAATATGTTTGTCAGAATTTATTTGTATATCTTCATCAACTTTCACATTTTCACTTTCAACTATCTTTTGTAGTCTTTTGTTATAACACCAATATGCTTTTATCTTTGTAGAATAACCCATAAATATGTCTTCATTGCCTCTACTGTCAAACTTTCCAATATTAACTTCATCTCTATGAATGTAGCATTTGCTTCCAAATTTTTGAAATACTTTACTGTCGGAGCTCTTCCATGCCATAACTCATATGATGTCTTTCCATATTTCCTTATGAATATTACCTGATTAAGAGTATATATTGCATACCTCCAGTAAACCTACTTCTTTGATCATTTTTCTGGCTGCTTCTTGTGTTAGAATAACTGAGAGAGGGGGGGGGGGGGAATCAGTGGTNTGTGTTAGAATAACTGAGAGAGGGGGGGGGGGTGAATCAGTGGTCTTAAAATAATTCCAAAAATCCAACCAAAAAATATATCTCAAATATAATATCCTCTAGTTATCTTTCAGTCCATCAAGATGTATGCATTAAATAGATTTAACAAATATTAACTGCTCGGTAAGATATATTGTTTATCTTTTCTAGACTTTACCAAATAGCAGCAATTAACCTTAGTGTTTACCGACCAATCCAGTATTACTAATGTGTAAAACAAAATATCAATGCAATGAAAGAATTACACATTTGATACATAAATTTCAACATGGAAACCTGTTAAGGGAAAAACTACTTGGGACCGGCAACCCAAAATTTTCACTCTTCTGAAGTGAGTTCAGTGAAGAGCCAACCCTGTTAAAGGTTACAAACACATTGTTAAGTGCGACCTTGTTAGAGGATTTAAAACTAACATTTTATATTTTGACCTAGCATTCACTATGTTATCAACAAGAAAACCTTTTGATACTCTTGAGTATCTCATTACATTAAGGATGGTTAAATCCCACTTAGTTAAGAGATTTTCTGAATCAATGGTTAAACTGATACAATAAATGATTTGTTCAATAATACAACTTTAACTTTCAGATTTTCAGATCTATCATTATTCCAATAATACCTCTCTGATCAATGTTCACTTCATTTCCTTTGCTTTCATTCTTTCCTCTTTCTACTCAGTGAATGCTCTGTCCTCTATTACTCGGTGTCTACAAAATTCCTTGGCTCTGTTCTTCAGCATGTATGATCAGATTTTCATGAAGATTTCTAACTTCACCATAATTCTATTTAGCAATCCTCTCTTTATAATTAATTCCTTGTCTCTTTTTATAGACATAATTAGCCGTTCAATCTCCTTGTTTTTGTCATAGATCACTTCTTGATCTGTAAAACTCACCATGCTTGCTTTAATCCCTAAATCTCTCTTTTAGTTTTATTCCACAAATCTCTCCATGATAGTTAGGAATAAAATGTGCTTTAAATCTCTCTCTTTTCTTTAGTTCAGCTAATTGTTAATAATAAAGAAATCAATCAGTCAGTCTAAATATATCTCCTACCAACTAAGTGTTTTGTTATTCTTTAACTTCAGTTCTAATCAATCATCAACTCTAGTTTGCTCGGTCATTGACTCCAATTGTGCTCGGTGACAACTTCAGTTATGCTCAGTTACTGTGGTGCTTGGTATACACTATAAACTGCTTGGTGTTCATTGTCTGTTGGTGTGCACTATCCGTCAGTGTTTACTGTCACTCGATGTATACTAAAATTTTATGTTTTACCAAACACATAAACTTTTTCTCTTCAACTTTTCAAGTTTATGAAAATATGTATATGACCAATCAAACCATATCAAGTTGACATCAATGAAAATACAATACATTAACTAATTTAATGTCTTGCATTCACTTTTGCAGCTCGGTGATCATCAACTTATCATTTTCAAACATTTAATCAGTTACAGTTCATCAATCTCTCCCTTTGGCATTGATGGAGACATACTATGAAACATGCAGTATTAGATATGCCATAATCATACCAAACTTATTGTTCTATAACCAATTCAAATATATGAATCTCGGTAAGCTCTTCTAGCTTAGATTTGATTCTGTTGTGTGCTTTCCCTTTCTTCATTCCCTTCAATGGATAGGTGTAGCAGTTTTGTTTTCTGATTTTGTCTCTCCCTTTCTTGTAGAATCTCTTCTCCAATTCTCTCCCTTTGATGTATGGTTATTTCATTGAATATCTTTCTCTTCACCATCATTAGATCTTTCTCTCCCTTTGTAGAAACTTCATTCTCTGATCTTTTCTCTCCCTTTGACTAATGTTCTTCTCCCTGATGGATATTTCATTTCTCTCCCTGATGGATATTTGATTGAATTCTTCTCTCCCTTTGACATGCCAAACAATATATCATTTAAACTCCTCTCCATAAGCAATACATCTTTGTAGTAGCCAACAATATCTCTGTTGTGTGGTTTAGATAAGTACCTTCATGACTGATATTTCATTGTAGTCCATATCCAACTTGCATCAACATGATTGATCTTTAGATAATGTGTAGGCTGATGCAGTCTCTTAGTCATCTTAGTGACCAGTAGACAAGGGTTAAACCCCTAGTCTATTCCTCAAGTACTCAAATGTATCCTTTGGTAACAGTTTTGTGAATATGTCTACTAGTTGTTCTTTGGATTATACATATTCCAGTATCACCTCTTGCTCTTTTACTTGTTACCTCAAGTAATGATACTTAATAGCTATGTTCTTTGAGTTAGTATGCATCACAGGGTTCTTTGAGATGTTTATAACACTATTATTATCACAATAGATAATTACTGGGTCAATAATTTCTTCATTCATACCTTTAAACAATTTCTTGATCCATGCAATGTTAGAGAAATTTGCAGTAGCAACCACATATTCTACTTCTGCAATTGATTGTGATATGCATCCTTGCTTTTTCACTTATCCATGTGACAAGTCTGTTACCCATAAAGAATGCTCCTCCTGTTGTGCTCTTTCTATCATCTATGTTTCCAGCCCAATCAACATCAGTATAAACTTGTAGCTCAAAGTTGCCTTCTTTATTATACCACAAACCATAGTCTTCATTATTCTTTAGACATCTCAAAATTCTTTTGACAGCATTTATGTGTGATTCCTTAGGATTAGCAGAGAATCTTGCAACTATACCAACTGCATGTTCTATATCAGGTTTAGTATGTACAACATACATTAGTTTTCCAATCATAGATCTGTATAAGGTTTGATTGACCTCGATTGTCTTGTCTTCCTTTGTCAATTTGCATCTGGTTTCCAGAGGTGTTCCAACTGGTTTGGAGTCCTCTATATTGAATATCTTCATAACTTCTTTGATGTATTTGGATTGTGTGATGTAGATGCCTTCATCCTGTTGTAGAATCTATAGGCCAAGAAAAAATTTGATCTCTCCGAACATTTACATTTCAAATTCTTTCTCATTTCATCATAAAATGACTTGCATAGCATATCATTACCTCCAAATATGATATCATCAACAAATATCTCAGCAATCAAAATCTTATCATCAGTATCTCCTTTCAAATATAGATTACTATTGTGATTTGTTCTAAAAAATCCAATACTAATGAGATAAGAATGAAGTCTTTTGTACCATGCTCTCGGTGCTTGTTTTAGTCCATACAATGCTTTGTGTAGTCTAAAAACCATGTTCCTCTTGTTAGGATCAACAAACCCTTCAGGTTGTTCAATGTATACCTCCTCTTCTAGTATTCCATTCAGAAATGCAGATTTAACATCCATTTGGTATACTTTGAATCCTTTGAAAGTAGCATAAGAAAGTAGAATTTTTACTCCTAGTCTAGCAACAGGTGCAAAGGTTTCTCCATATTTAATACCTTGTTCTTGTGCATACCCTTTACATACCATTCTTGCTTTGTTCCTTGTGAATTCTCTATTCTCATTTAGTTTGTTTTTGAAAATCCATTTGGTACTAATGACATTTTTGTCACTCGGTCTAGGTACTAATGTCCATGTTTTTTAATTATCGATCTTTTCAATCTCTTCATTCATTGAAATAACCCATTCTTTATTCTCAAGTGTAGTATTTACATATTTAGGCTCAAAATCACAAATCAAACATCTAGTGTTAAGTGACTTACTTATTGTTCCCATTCCAGCTCGTAATTTGTCTCCAATGATCTGGTCATGTGGATGGTGTCTTCTGACATATTTAGCAAGTATAGGTTTAGATATTTGTTCTTCATTCTGATCTTCATTTTGATCTTCACTTTGATCTTCATTATCACTCGGTTCAGCATTGTGAGCATTTTCTTGATTCTCGGTATGTGCATCTTGTTGCTCGGTTGCATTGTCCTGTCGATTGGACAAGGTGTTAGGTTCTTCAGTGTAGACTTTTGTAATCTTCTAGTTCCTTTATGCTTTCCTCATCATTTTTCTCAGCAAATTCATCCACTTTAACATTTTCACTTTCAATGATTTTGTTAGAATATTTGTTCAGTGATTTATAAGCTTTGCTTTTAGTAGAATATCCTAGAAATATTCCTTCATCACTTTTAGATTCAAGTTTCCCATTTCTATCATCTTTCAGTATATAACATTGAATTCCCAAAATTCTAAAGTAACTCACATTTGGTGTGTATCCATACCATAGCTCACAAGGTGTCTTATTGGTGTCTTTCTTCAATTGAACTTGGTTTAGTGTATAGACAACAGTACTAACAGATTCTCTCTAGAATGTTTGTGTGATGCCTTTTTCAATCATCAGTGTTCTAGCACAATCAACAATTGATCTATTTATCCTTTCAGCAATCCCATTTTGTTGTGGTGTTCTCAGTGCAGAAACCTATCTTCTAATCCCATGCTCATTACAAAAGTTAGTGAATTCATTAGAAATAAATTATCCTCATCTATCTGATCTTAAACATTTAAGTTATTTTCCACTTTTCTTTTCAACTTTAGCTTTATACCATTTGAACATCTTAAATGCTTCAGATTTATCTTTTAAGAACATGATAGTCATCATCTTAGAATAGTCATCAACAAATAGAATAAATTATCTATTGCCATAGTATCTCTTTGTTCTCATTGGTCCACATAAGTCAGTGTGGACTAAATCTAGAATAGCATTAGATGTGTAGGTTTTTCTCTTGAAACTAGACTTTGTCATTTTTCCTTTTTGACAATTCTCACACATAACATTGTTAGGCTTTGACATA
Organism: Thuja plicata; assembly: GCA_018584345.1. Classification (NCBI taxonomy): domain Eukaryota; kingdom Viridiplantae; phylum Streptophyta; class Pinopsida; order Cupressales; family Cupressaceae; genus Thuja; species Thuja plicata. The sequence goes on along the minus strand of MU227340.1, from coordinate 2,368,261 downwards.
CTCGGTAAGCCTCTTACTTTTATTTTCTTACTTATCTTAACCTTGTTGTCAAAATTCACATGACATAACCTTTTATGCCACAACTAAATGTCTTCCTTTCTAGCCAATAAACAAGTGGTCTCAGTATTGTCAAGATAGAATAGATTACCTTTTGTTTGTTCACCAATACCGATCAACTTTCCTTTTTCATTATAGATCTTTTCCTTTTTGTTCTCAAATGTAACTCGATGTCCTATGTTATTCAGATGTGAAACACTCAATAAATTATAGTTAAGTCCTTTCACCCAATATGCATTTTCACATCTGATTAGATTATTCAACATAATGGTTCCTTTTCCTTCAACTAGGCAAGGTGAGTCATTACCCATCCTAACTGATGCACCATTATAATATTCAAAAGTTTCAAACTTTTCTTTATCTCCAGTCATGTGATGAGTACAACCACTATCAATAATCCAAACATCATTTTTTATAACTTTAGATATGAGTGCAGTTTCAACATATCTTTCTTCTTCATCTAAATCATCCTTCATAGGAATAAATACTACCTCAACATCTTCATCAAAACCAGTAGTAGAATTTTTAGCTTTTTTCTCTACCAAGTAACACACCTTCTTGACTTTGTCCTTTTAATCTTGGTTATCTCTTCTATTAGAGTGTTAGTTGCTTCCGTAGTCTCGACCATCACTTCTGGCATACTTATTTTCATAAGATCTGTCATTGTTTCTTTCATCCTTTCTCTTGTTAGGGCATCTAGCAGCAAAATGTCTAATTTATTTGCAATTAAAATAGACCAATGGTAATTTACCTTTATATCTTCCTTTACCTCTATGTAATCTTCTATCCATTATTAATTCAAGTTCATCAAGTTCTTGTTCATCACTATCACTATCACTATCACTATCACTATCATTTCTCATAGTATGTTTGTGACTCGATTTTCTTATTTTCAGAGAAGATTTGAATGCAAAATCAATAGTTGGTAAGACACTGTTGTCATAGTTATTCATCTCAATTTAAATAAGTCTACCAATAAAACTATCAAGAGTAACATTATTACTAGCTACTGCTCTCATTTCTTGAATTTTAGATACTCTAGTAGTATAAACAGATAGCAAGGTTCACATAATTTTACTTACAACTATTTCTTCCTCATGTACTCCTCCTACTCCTCGGATAGCATTAACAACTTCTTTGATTCTGTCACTATAGTGAGTGATGTTCTCTCATTCTTTTATTTTCATGCCATCAAAATTTCCTCTTAGGCTTTCAGCTTTATCTCTCAGCACATTTTCATCTCCTTCATGTACTAGCTTGAGTTTGTCCCACATTTTCTTTGCACTGGTGCATGATTTCACATCTTGAAATTCAGCATCAGATAGTGAAGAAGAAAGTTCTATCATCATAGAATTATGTTCATGTTTCTCTCTTAATTGATCAATAGTTAGAGGTCCAATAGGTGCAACATATTCAATATCCAAGTATTGTGTGACATCATTTCCAATACCTGATAGATGAAGTATTATCCCCCTTTTCCATGATGCAAAGTTGTCTTTGTTCAACTTAGGCACATCCCTTTTACTCATCTTGTGATATTTAGCTTAAGTCCCTTTAAAATTTTCTTCCAGGCACCAAATCTCTAATACCAATTGTTAGAATAAATGAGGGGGGGGGGGAGGGGTAAATCAACAACCTTAAAATAATTCCAAAAATCCAACCAAAACTTATATCTCAAATATAATATCCTCTAGTTATCTTTCAGTCCATCAAGATGTATTCCTTAAATAGATTTATCAAATATTAACTGCTCGGTAAGATTTACTGTTTATCTTTTCTAGACTTTACCGAATAGCAGAAATTAACCTTAGTGTTTATCGACCAATCTAGTATTACTAATATGTAAAACAAAATATCAATGCAATGAAAGAAATACACATTTGACACATAGATTTTAACGTAGAAACCCTGTTAAGGGAAAAACCACTTGGGACCGGTAACCCAAAATTTCACTCTTCTGAAGTGAGCTCGGTGAAGAGCCAACCCTATTAAAGGTTACAAAAGCACTATTAAATGCCACCTTGTTAGAGGATTTAAAACTAACAGTTTGTATTTTGACCTAGCATTCACTATGTTGTCAACAAGAAAACCTTTGGATACTCTTGAGTATCTCAATACATTAAGGATGGTTAAATCCCACTCGGTTAAGAGATTTTCTGAATCAATGGTTAAACTGATATAGTAAATTATTTGTTCAATAATACAACTTTAACTTTTAGATTTTCAGATCTATTTTTAGTTCAATAATACCTCTCTGATCAATGTTCACTTCAGTTCCTTTTATTTCATTCTTTCTTATTTCTACTCAGTAAATGCTCTATCCTATGTTGCTTAGTGTCTGCAGAATTGCTTGGCTCTATTCTTCAGCCTGTAAGATCAGATCTGCATGAATACTTCTATCTTCACTAGAATTATATTTAGAATTCCTCTCTTTATAATGAATTCCTTGTCTCTTTATATAGACATGATTAGCCACTCAATCTCCTTGTTTTTTTGTAGATCACTTCTTGATCTGTAAAACTCACCATGCTTGCTTTAATCCATAAAGCTCTCCTTCATTTTTATTCCGCAAATCTCTCCATGGTAGCTGGGACTAAAACTTGCTTTAAATATCTCTCTTTGCTTTAGTTCAGCTGATAATTAATAATAAATAAATCAATCAGTCAGTCAGTCTAAATATAGCTCCTGCCAGCTAAGTGTTTATTCATTCTTTAACTTCAATTCTGATCAATCATCAACTCCACTTAGCTCGGTCATTGACTCCAGTTGTTCTTGGTGACAACTTCAGTTATGCTTGTTACTACAGTGCTCGGTATACACTGTGAACTACTTGGTGTTCACGGTCTGTTGGTGTGCACTGTTTGTCAGTTTTTACTGTCACTCGATGTATACTAAAATTTTATGTTTCACCAAACACGTAAACTTTTTCTCTTCAAATTTTCAAGTTTATGACAATATGTATATGACCAATGAAACCATATCAAGTTGACATCAATGACAATACAATACATTAATTTATTTAATGTCTTGCATTCACTTTTGCAGCTCAGTGATCATCAACTTATCATTTTCAAACATTTAATCAGTTATAGTTCATCATCTTGAACTATCCAGTTTATTATTTGATGAAGGGCGCTCCCCTTAATGCCACAAACACACAACAGAAACAAAGAAGCAACAACAATTTGCAAGAACAGAAAATGGGCTTCTTATTATCTCTATAAATGCGGAATTACAAAATTTCAGAATTACAATATGCAAAGCCACATGGGCATTCCCCTTACAATATTCTGTAGGACAAAGCCTCGAATTATTACCCAGATCTACCCAGAACTGTCCCGAACTGCCT
>MU227340.1:2317218-2364500 GCA_018584345.1 Thuja plicata | reverse complement strand
TACTAAAAATAGCAAGTTTCCATAAATAGCAGCTCTGCACAAGGTAGCCCTTATTGAAAAGAAAACAAAAATATTTTTGGGTGATGCAAGATTGCCCTTACACCCAGGATGCTCCTGCATCATTATTTCTACCATACAATTTTGTTGTGGTGTCCTTGGGGAAGATAACTACCTTTTGATGTCAAGTTTCTCACAAAAACTGTTAAATTCATTAGAAGCAAATATCCTCCTTTATTAGACCTCAAGCACTTGATTTTTATATTTACCTCATTCTCAACTCTTGCTTTGAATATCTTGAATATTTCTAATTCTTCTAATTTTTCTCTTAAGAATGTAACCTAATTTAATATGGAATAATCATAAATTAAAAGCATAAAATATCTCTCACCTTGTAAGTTTCTTGTTTTGGTTGGACCACACAACTTGGTGTATATAAGATCTAATAAACCAGTAGATGAATAATCTTGTCTTTTGAATAATTCTCCTATCTTCTTTCCTTCTTGACATCCTTCACAGATAATATTTTCTAGTTTGGTTAGCCTTGGAAAATCTCTAACTGCACTATTTAAACTTATCCTTACCAAATTTCAAAGTTAATGTGACACATACTTTAGTGCTAGAGCCAACTATCATCGGTCTGTGATATTATGCATCTCTTTGCACTTTCTAGTTGATACATGTTTCTACTTATTCCAACAGAAATTATAGTTATAGACTTGTTTTGGATCTCACATCATTCCTCTTGAAATACAACATCATAACTATTCTTGCGAATTGGTCCAACACTCAAAAAATTGTGATGCAAACCATTCACATAGTAAACATTGTCAGTGTTATGTTTTCCATCAAAAGTAATAGAACCAATTCCAACAATCTACATGCCATTTTATCATCACCAAATCTAATAGGACCACTATCATAATCTTCAAGTTTTACAAACTTACTTTTATCACCAGTCATATGATTTGAACATCCACTATCAATCAAACACTCATCTTTATTTCCTCTAACATAAAATGCATTCTCAGTGATACCATTAGATCCTGGTCAAATGCTAGAAATATCAAATCTAGGTTCTTCTTTTTCTACCAAAAATAGGCAATCTTCTTTATCTGATTCATTATTTGATATGCTGACATTTTCATTAACATGGTAGGTTTTCTTATTGAATCTTTTGAAATTTTGTTTTTTTCATTTTTCCGTTCACCTAGTTGCTATATGACCAATCTTTCTACATCTAAAACATTTAAGAGGTAACATACCTTTGTATTTTCTAGTACCTTTCTTTAGGTTCCTTGTGAAATTTTCTTCTAGCCCATCATAATTTTGTTTATCCGGATCTTCCTGTATTTTGTGGCTTTTAAGGCAGTTTCAAGATTTATCCTTCTCTTTTCCAAATTTTCTCATCTCAAAAGTGGAAAAAGTTCCAAATAGTTATTCTTTGGTAAAATTCTTTGGATCATAGACATCCTCAATCACAGAGATCTTATCACAGTAACTATCCAATAGGGTCATTATAATATTCTCCATAATATCTTCATCTGTCAGAGTAGCTCCTTGATTTTTAAATTCATTCATAGCAATGCAACTCTTTTAAAATAGCTTGCAATGTCTTCACCTTCTTTCATTCTCATATTTTCATATCTATGCTTAGCAGTCATCTTCTTTGACAATTTAACTCTATCATTTCCTTCATATATGTCTTTCAATTTTCCCAAACTTCATATGTAGTATTCAATGACATAACTTTTGTCAACTCAATTTTTGATAAGGCACCAAAGATAGCATACCTCACTCTTCCATTCTCTTCATGAACCAAAATATCATTTTCAATAGTAGAACCATTCATCGATGCAATATATATTGTCTCAATAGCTTTCCAAGTAGTATAGCTTAAGGAATTTAGGTAACGTCACATCTATACTTTCTAGAAACTATAGTTCAATCAATCAAACATAGGAATAGACAATTGTGCACCATCAGATCTATCTCAAGAAGTTAAACTCTCCTCCAAGGATCCAAATCTTTGATACCAATTGTTGAATAATCCTAGATAACTGAGGGGGGGATGAATTAGTTATCATAAAATAATTTTCATTAACTTAATCAATTCGGAGCAAACTTAATTCAATCAGATAATTATAACATATATAAAATTGAAAGCACAAAGGAACACCAAACATAATGTATACTAGATTTTTGTGGAAAACCCAAGATGGGAAAAACCACAAAGAAACTAATTCTCATGAATAAGAACACTGGTTAAGGTGATTTTTTACAAAGGCTCACTGTCGGTTTTCTCACTGTATGTAAGGCTCACTATAGTTTGGGATAACTAGTCTAAATACATAAACCAACTATCACAAATAAAACTTAGCTAACTATCAAAATAAGAAATAATGAGAAACAATTCCACCACTGAAATATTTCATACCAAATGCAACACATAATAGTACAGTAATCTGATATCACCAGTTTCATACAGTTGTGCATACAATGATGTATGAACATCTTCTCTTCAAGTTCACATCACTCAAACTTCTATATCTTCATCGAACATAAATATTCCTCTACATATACCATTCTATGCTTCCATATTCATCCATTTCAGCCAAACACAATATTAATTATCATTTTACAAGTTTTCTACATACAATTTAAAATAGGTCGCACCAATATATTCCCATAGTGGAAGGAATGAAACATGAACGACACCAAAATATCCTTTCTCAATTCAACACACTATCCATGTTGGAAATAAAGGGAAGTGTGTACTGAGAGGGGAGGGGTGAATTAGTACCTCTAAAACTTTTATCTCTTTTTAACCTTTATCCATTGTGTAATAAATTGCATAACCAACCATCTATTCTATTATATCTTTGTGTAAGATATATCAATTCATCAACTTAAACAAACATGTAAACATTCATAGAAATATTCATGAAAGTAATTGAGTCATAACAGAAGATATGGTAACACAGAAAACCCCTATTAGAAGGTATAAATTGCGGTGGGGATGGCACCCACAAAAACTTCACTATCTGCAGATTGGAAGGGGCTAGTTAAGGCTTACAATTTGATCACTTTTGATGATCTACACTATTAGGAGTATTATGTGGAGACTTGTTAAGGTCTACTCTGTTAAGATCTTTAGCAACATTTTTTAGTGTGCACTCAGTTAAGAGATTTACAATAGGATTGTTAAATCCACCTTCCTTGAAAGGATTTAAACTATTTGATACACTTGTTAGAATGCAGACAAAAATACTCATTGACCTGAGTGTATGCAATCTAACAATTTATAATTATAGATCCATTGCAATTCACATGTATAAATGTATCACTTAAAGTGATTGATTAATACCTTTGTTGCTTGGTAGCCTCTATTCTTGGTTCTTGATAACCAATTTCATCTTTTTCTATTCTACTTCTTGAAACTTTTAGTCTGATCCATAGATGTGCTCATTGGATACATTCATCCTCTCATCCATTATAATGAATGATTACAACATCTATTTATAAGATAGATTGACCTAATGTAGTTTCACATATTACAACTTTAACTTTATGATCATAGGTTTACAACTTGACCTTGATCTCCTAGTCTGCATGTTTTTAATGAGTTAGACTGATTAAAACAATTACAATAATGTTTCTTGTCCCTTAAGTAATGATTTTAAAACAAATCAAGACTCTATAAATATATTATAATTGTTTTATCTAACGTGGTAGTCAGATCCACTTTTTCCCAGATGTAACTAACTTTTGGTGTCTGATGCTCAATTTTCTCTAAAGTCAGCTTGACTGTCTTTCGGTGTTCCTTGGTTGAACTATCTGTTAGGTTCCTCCTTGTTTGTTATCTTGGTTGGAATTGTGTTCTCCTTGTCAGGTTCCACTGTCAAATTTCCCCTGTTGGGTTCCTCTTTATCATCTTCAGTTTTCACTTTCGGTTTACACTGCAAAACTATGTTGTCGGTTTTCTCCTTTCTTAGCATTTTCAGTTTGAACTGAAAACCTAACTTTTGGTGTAGTGTAACCGATGGTTTGAATAACTTGTTTTCTCATTGCATACTAATGGAAAAACTTTATGTTTATCAATCCACTCATCACATCATCTGAATCTAAAGAATATGATCTACATGTTACAATGCATATTATGTTTTTGAACCACAATCACCAATAACCAGATAGGACCGAGCCCAAAATAAGGTATCTCAATACATCACAACATGAATAGGACTAGGAAAATCATGGCCAAAGATTGAACATTATAGCACATCATCTAGAGTACGATAATCCTAGATCACAGAAGGAAATAGAACTACAACCGAATATGTTGACATAAATGACAATCATTAATGACAATATCAATAAACAAAATCACATTCCAACATGTACTCCTTAAGAAAATCTTGGATCCTCAACATCAAATCATCCCTCATTTTTTCAATCATAACATTTCTAGGTTTTGAAATAGTTGCAAGGTCCATGTCTTCCTCTTCTCTTTTCTTTATGAACTCCTTCCTACCCACAATCATCACATTAGATCCCATAGTTTTTCCTTTGTCTTCCTCCTTTAATGGGTTCAAGGTATAGGAGATCTCATCCTTCTCTATCTCATAAGTATTCCTTATTCCATCATACTTGGAATAGCTATCAATTTTCCATGGTCTACCAAGGAGTAGATGGAAAACATCCATGGGGATGATATCACATAGAAATCTATCCTTATATCCCCCTATATTGAAATCTACCCAAATTTTCTCATTAATCAAAACTTGTTGACCCTTATTTAACCAAGAGACTTTTTAAGGAGTAATATGTGGTATTCATTTCAGTTTGAACTTCTCTACCATTTCTAGAGAAACCATATTATCAATACTACTTGAATCAACAACAACTTTGCAACATTTACCTTGTGAATTACATGTAGTCCTGAAGAGTGATTTTCTTTGTGGCGGTTCCCTCTCCATGGGAACTTTGATCAAGGTTCTCCTCACCATGAGAGACTCACCAACTTATGAATCTGCATTATGTGATGGAGAATTTACACTTTCACTATCCTCTCTTTGTGCAAACTGATTTATTCTTTCTCCAAATGAACTAGTGGATTGATTCTTAGGATATTTCCATGATTGATGGAATACAAATTTATTTCACTTATATAACTTATCACTAAATCTATTTGATCCTCTTCCTTGGCCTCCAAATCTACCTCTATTATTGGGTCTTCTTCCTCCAAAACTTCTTGATTCTGAGATTTATTCTTGATGCAGGAGAATCTTGGGTTCTTTGGCAATCCTGATCAACCAAAAATATATTTGTTTTAGTTCAGTAGATTGTTGGAGGTTTCTCGGTAACTATTGTTTCTTGATTACTTGTTCTTTCTTGCTTTACCGACGGCTCTCGGTAGATGTTTTGGCTGCTTGGTTAGTTTTCACTGAGTTGATTATGTTGCTTGGTTACCTTCTTATCAAGTTGTTATTGTTTCTCAGTTGGTCTTCATCATTTTGTTCCTATTGTTCGGTCAGCTTCTTACCGAGTTGTTTATTTTGATGTTGGATCTTTTGGCCAAATTTTGCATTTAATTTTTGTAGCGTAATTAACGTGGGATCTCTCATTAGGATGTGTGTGGACCTAAATCTGGGTCTTTATTGTTTCCTATGTTGGATCTTTATGATTTGAGTGTCGACTTCTTTGGTGGACTCTTGTATATATTTGGTTTTGTCTTCTTAGATTAGGATCAGTTTTTAGAGAGAGGATTAAGGGTTAGCATTTTGGATCATAGGTCTGTGACCTCGCATGTATCAAGATTATTCTATAAATATCTGAATGTATATGGTCAAAACTAGGAAGGCCTTACAACCCAATATGTAATTGGTTTTGATGAATTAATATAAGTTCTGCGGTTTCTTCTCTTCGTTTCTATGTTGTTGCTTCCATGTTGTTCTGCAAGTTGATTTTGGGTAGCTTGGAGTGCCTTGGGCTCTTGTTCTCCATATCCTCCTTGCATTAAGTGGTATCAGAGAGAAGGTGAGATCTAGGTTCCTTATTGTAATCCCTAAGCCTAGTTGGTTTATATTGTTATGGGGTAGTAGATTGCGATCTGACCTACAATTATAGAGGGTTTCAAGATGGTTCATGGGAGAGTAAATGCAGATCTAGGTCTAGCTGATATGATAAGGCAGATGGCTACAAGATTTGAAGTTTTTGAGACAACCTAGCATATAGGAAGACATCTTAAAGATTTTAGTGATGATGAATTGGAAGAAGTGCAAGGAGAAGCTCCACCTGCACTTGTGATGGATCAGGAAGAAGAGAGATTCCTGCAAGCATTGACAAGCTTGAAGTCCACACCTCAGTTTAGTCCTCCTAAGTATAGTGGAAAGTTGGATTCTAATGAATTGATAGACTGGATAACCAAGATGGAAAAATACTTTGAGGATGAGAATGTATTAGAGGAGAAGAAAGTAAAGATTGCAAGTACAAATTTGAAAGGTCATCCATCCTTGTGGTGGGAGCATCTGCAATTGGATCAGAAGAAGAAGGGTAAAGACAAGATCAAGGTATGAGATAAGATGATAAACAAATTGAAATGAAAGTTTCTACCTTGTGATTACTAGATTAAACTAGTTAAGAGAATGCAAAGTTTGAAGCTGAAAGATAACTCGGTAAATGATTACACTGAGGAATTCTACAGATTAGACATCAAATCTAGACATGTTGAAGATGAAGTGGAAAGAATAGGAAGATATTTGAATGGATTAAGAAGTTTGATACAAGATGAGATCAGCTTGGTAAAGATAGAGAGCATTGAAGAGGCATATCAGTTTTCCCTAAAAGATGAGGATAAATTGAACAAAATATATGAACAAAGGAAAAGAGGCAGAGGTGGTAGATTCCCTAGAGGAAGAGGTAGATCTCATGGTGAAAATAGTAGATCTGAACCTAACAAGATGAATTTAGACACATATCAAGACAAAGGAAAGACTGAATGGGAAGGTGGAAGTTCATTCCAAGGAAGAGGCAACTGCTCCCAAGGTGGTTATAGTAGAAGAGGGTTCCAAGGAACTTGTTACAATTGTAGCGAAGAAGGACATAGATCTTTTGAGTGTACACATGCAAGCAAGAATGTCGATAGTAGAAAAAATTATTTGGTGTAAGAAGAGTCACCAAATGAACCTAAGAATGAAGTAAATCTAATGATCAGAAGGATACTATGAAGTTAGAAAGATAAGAAAGATCTTGTCTAGAAATTTTTTTTCAAGACCAGATGTAAAGTTGCAGACAAAGTTTGGAAGGTAATTATTGATAGTGGAAGCTTAGAGAATCTGGCATCTAAGAAAATGGTCACAAATTTGTAGTTAGAAAGAATGAAGCATCTGAAGCCCTATAAGATTTCATGGATCAAGGATGAGCATATGGTGAGTGAATAATATTTTGTGAATCTGAAAATTGGAAAGTATTATGATAAGGTGTTGTGTGATATTATGCCATTGGATTTTTGTCATATTTTTTTGGGTAGACCTTGGAAATATGATAGACATGATATACATAATGGAACAATGAATAAATATACTATTTGGGTTGATGGTAATAAATAATTCTTGTTACCTTTAGTTGAAGAATCTGTTGGTGAGACATGTACATCTGTAAAAATTTGTCTGATGGAAGGTAGATAGTTTGTTAAGGATTTGAAAAGAAATGATATTTGTTATGATTTGATTCTTGAAAAAATGCGTAAGAATGCAGAAGATGAAATTCTTGCATAAGTTGATAAATCACTCACCGAGTACAAGGAGATCATTTTAGATAATGTACCTAATGGTTTTCTATCGATGAGAGATATTAGTCATTGTATGGATCTGATTCCTGGAGCTAGTTTACCAAATGAGGCACCTCATCAGTTGACACCGAATGAGAATGAAGAACTCAACCGACAAGTTCATGAGTTGTTGAACAAGGGTTTAATAAGAGGAAGTTTGAGTCCATGTGCAGTACTAGTTGTATTGGCACCTAAAAAGAATAGAGAATGGCGAATGTGCACTGATTCAAGAGAAATCAATAAGATCATAGTTAAGTATAGGTTTCCTATACCGAGGATGGATGATATAATGGATTGTTTGAGTGGGTATAATCATATCAGAATCATAGAAGGTGATGAGTGGAAGACTCCTTTCAAGACAAAAGAAGGTTTGTATGAGTGGTTGGTTATGCCCTTTGGTTTAACTAATGCACCGAGTACATTTATGAGGTTAATGAATAAATTCTTGAATAAATATGTGATTGTATACTTGGATGATATTTTGATATTTAGTAAGACTAGAGAAGAGCATTTGATGTATATAAGACAAGTATTGCAGAGATTGAAAGAGGAAAATTTGCTCATAAATCTGAAAAAGTGACCCTTCATGAAAGAAGAACTTGTGTATTTAGGTTTCATGATTTTAGTTGATAGTTTGAAGATGGATCCTGAGAGGGTTGAAGCTATACTCAGTTGGCCTACACCTGATAATGTTAGCGAGGTAAGATTGTTTCATGGATTGGCAAGTTTTTACAGGAAGTTTATCGAAAAAATTCAGTTCTATTTGTAATGTTGTGATTGAGACAAAAGAGAATTCAAATGGACACATGGATCTGATAAGAGTTTTGAGACTTTGAAGAAGAAGGTTTTTGAACTTCCTGTGTTTTCCTTTCCTAATTTCAATAAGGTATTTCAAGTTAAATGTGATGCAAGTGGAAGTGCAATAGGAGCTATGTTGACCCAAGAAGGTAAACATGTTTCTTTCTTTAGTAAAAAGTTGAATGATGCTAAAAGGAAATATTATGTCTATGATCAAGAATTATACTCTATTGTTCAAGCTCTGAAGAAATGGAGACATTATTTGATGCCGAGTGAATTTGTGTTGTATACTGATCATAAGGCTTTACAGTATTTGGGTAGTCAAAATAAGTTGAATCAGAGACATATGAAATGGGTAGAGTATTTTTAGATTTCCACATTTGTGATCAAGCACAAGAGTGAAGTTTCTAACTGAGTTGCTGATGCATTGAGTAGATGAAGATCTTTGTTGACTAAAATAAGAATTGAGGTTCTTGGTTTTGATGACATGAAGCATTTATATGAACATGATCCTAATTTTTCTGAGCAGTGGAGAGTGTGTAGAGAACCTATTCCAAATCAACCAAGTAAGTATGAATACTATTTCATTCAACAAGATATCTTGTTCAAAGGTATTCAGTTGTGCATACCGAGAGGATCAATGAGAACTAATTTGATAAAAGAAAAAAATAGTAGTGGGTTGGCTGGAGATTTTGGTATTAATAAAACATTGAGTTTTCTTAAGCAAAGGTATTTTTGGTCTCAGTTGTATAAGGATGTTTATAAATTTGTGAAAAGTTGTGGATTTTGTCAAGTTGTAAAAGGAGTAAATCAGAATACTGGATTGTATACACTGATTTCTGTTCCTAAGAAACCTTGAAGTGATATCATCATGGATTTTGTTCTTGGCTTACCGGGGAAAGAAAGAGGTAATAATTCCATGTTTGTTGTTGTGGATAGATTTTCTAAGATGACACATTCCATACCATATAGAAAAACATCAGATGTAGTACATATAGCAGATCTTTTCTTTAAGGAGATTGTCAGATTGTATGGATTACCTGGGAGTATCATCTCTGATTGAGACAGTAAGTTTGTTAGATATTTTTAGAAAACACTTTGGAAGAAGTTGGAAACTGAGTTAAAGTACAGTTCTACATTTTATCCATAGACTGGTGGACAAATAGAGGTTGTAAATTTAATTTTGGGTAACTTGTTAAGATTCTTAGTTGGAGACACACCGAGTCATTGGGATGTGATATTAGCACAAGCATAGTTTTCATATAACAGTTCAATAAATAGAAGTATTGGAAAGACACCTTTTGAGATTGTTAATGGCACACAACCAAGAGGTATATCATACTTGAGATACATTGTTGGAGAAGAGAAAAGAAGTTTTGAATCAAAAAAAAATTTTGAGTTCATGAAGACATTGCATGAGGATGTAAAACATAAGTTGGAGAAAAGTAATCAGAAATACAAGAATAGTGCAGATAAATCAAGAAGACATAAAAATTTTGAATTTGGTGATGCAGTTATGGTTCATTTGAAGAAAGAAAGATTTCATATTGGAACATATGGAAAATTGAAGATGAAGAAATTTGGTCCTTGCAAAATACCGAGAAGATTTGACTATGGAAATGCTTATGAATTAGAATTACCTAATGACATGGATATATCACCTATATTCAATATTTTAGATTTGTATGAGTATCATGAACCTAATGAAGAAGTGACAATATTGAGTGATTATCCTAAGAAATAGATAGAGGAAGTTGAGTAGATTTTGAAACAAAGAGTTGGCAGAAGTACAAGAGGAAAGGAATACATGGAATATCTGATAAAATGGAAGAACAAACCGTTGGAGAAATCATCTTGGATTTATCAATCTAAGTTGGATTCCATTCAAGTTGTACATGACACATGAATTGGAGAATCATTTATTTCAACCCCAGGTGTCTGACGCAGGAGCATCTTGGGTTCTTTGGCAATCCTGATCAACCAAAAATATGTTTGTTTTAGTTCAATAGATTGTTGGAGGATGCTCGGTAACTACTGTTGCTTGGTTACTTGTTCTATCTTTCTTTACCAATGGGTCTTGGTGGATGTTCTAGTTGCTCAGTTGGTTTTCACCAAGTTGTTTTAGTTGCTCGGTTACCTTCTTACTGAGTCATTTTTGTTGCTCGGTTGGTCTTCACCAAGTTGTTCTTGTTTCTTAGTCAACTTCTTACCAACTTGTTTATTTTGATGTTGGATCTTTTGGCTAACTTCTGCATTTAATTTTTGTAGCATAATTAATGTGGGATCTCTCATTGGGATAGGTGTGGACCTAAATCTAGGTCATTATTGTTTCCTATGTTGGATCTTTAGGATCTAAGTGCTGACCTCTTTGGTGGAATCTTGTATATATTTGGTTTTTTGTTCTTAGATTAGGATTAGGTTTTAGAGAGAAGATTAAGAGCTAGCATTTTGGATCATAGGTCTATGACCTTGCATGTATCAAGATTATTCTGTAAACATCTAAATGTATATGGCTGAAACTGGGAAGGCCTTACAACCTGACATGTAATTGGTTTTGATAAATCAATATAAGTTCTCCAGATTTTTCTCTCCCTTTCTGTGTTGTTGCTTCCATTTTGTTCTGCAAGTTGGTTTTGGGTAGCTAGGAGTGCCTTGGGCCCCTATTAGCCATACCCTTCTTGTCTCAATTCTTGAGAGTTACTTGGCTCTCCTTAAAACTCTTAGAACTGTCCTCTACCAGAATAATTTGTCTTTCTTCTAACTCTTCTATGCTTCTCTTGCCTTCTTTTTAATTTATCTTCAGCCTTGATTTCTAATTAATAGAATTCCTCTACCGTTCTTGGATTTTTCAAAATTAAGTCAAATTTTTAGGTTGAATCTCAAACCATAGAGATATCTTGCCACCTTCTTCACATCATCTTCCATGTGACCTACCTTGATGCTCAACTTGTAGAACTCCTTGGTGGGATTTGAAATCCATCTCCCTTTGCTTGAGGTTTTGAATTTTCCTATATACTTGGATGACATGTTCACTAGGTAGGAATTTTACATTGATCATAGAAACCATCCTATCCCATGAAGTAATTTTTGACTTTCCCTTCTTTCTCCTCTTGTCTTGGACACAATCTCACCATTGAAATGCATCAACCCTCAATTTTTTTTGGCCAATTTCACCCTTTGTTCCTTGGGTACATCCTCATTCTCAAAGTAGTTGTCTAATTCCCCTATCCAATCTAAAAACTATTCACTATCTAGGTTCCCTCCATACATTGGTAAATCAATATTTACCTTATGACAGTCTCCCCTAAATGCCTTCAATAGATTTTCCATTCTCAATTATTTCGGATCCACCTCCTCTTGGGAACCTTCTTTGGATTTTTCCTCCTCCTCTTCTTATTATTCTTCTTAGTCACTCACATCCCTTGTGACCACACCTCTGCTTTGACTTTTCTCTACAGTAGCAAAACTGGCTTGAAGGGCTTTTGTCAACTCTCTCATTTCCCTCATCTCTCTTGCATGTTTCTCCTTCAACTCACTTACCTCTCTAGCAACTAGAATCCCTTTTTGAGGCATCCTTGATTCTCTTCACTCCAATTTTTCCCTCTTTTGACCAACCTATGCTTTGATACTAATACTAGTACAAAACAACAATATATGACTAAATAAACTACTAAAAAGTGCATATAAATGACTAATTTTGGTCGCATGACCATTAGTAGTTTATTTTAGATTATTTATCTTGTGACCAAATTTATGAATAAACTAATTTAGTCATTTATTCATTCATTGATTTGGTCATTGATTTGTTCATTTATTTGGTCATTGATTTAGTCATTGATTTAGTCTTTAATTTAGTCACTGATTATTGTTAACTGGTCATTTTTTTAGTCATGATAGTGATATATTTAGTCATTAATTTATATTTAGTCATTACTTTTGTCATATATTTAGTCCTTAATTTAGTCATATTAGGAAATGATGGAATCGAACAAACATCCTTGTACTTGTAAAGAAGGTGCTCTTCCATTGAGATAGTACCCTTTAAACAATAATCATACCATGTATACTAGTACTTTCTATTAAATATGTGTTACCAATTTTTGCATCTAGCTCCAATTGGAAAAGATGGGTAGCTGGTTCAACTAATTAAGGTACATTTGGTCCATTTTAGCTTTTAGTTTCAGGAGTTTGTTTGAACTGAAAGTAAAAGATGCAGAAGTAAACTAAAAAGATAACTAAATAATAAAGGACAAGATCATTTCATCTTTTTCATTCATGAAAGAGAGGTAGTACAGATAACATGCAAGAGTTTTTACATAAGAATACCATAAGTTCTTGAAAATACAATGATATTTTCAATTATCTTTTCATTTACAAAAGAAGGAAGTACAATACAATCAAGATAAGCCACACAAGTTGTGGCATCCATACAAGCTCTTAAAACAATTTAAAACAGAGATGATAAAAATACAAAAGTCAAGACAAAATAAGTAAAGGTAGATCCATCATTGCCTGGTTATGGAGGACTGTTGAATCTTGGTAAGTTGATGGAGGCCTGGGTCCTGTTGATGGAGGCCTGGGTCCTGCATCTTAGAAGTGTATTTGAGAAAGGGAAATAAAAGAGGAATTCAGTCCTGAGACTAGACAATAGAGGATATGAAGCCTCACTTCTAATGAGTAACTCTTATACATTCAAAATATGATAGATAATGAGTAGAAAATCTACAAGGAACTGAAACAAGTATTTTTACACTAATGAATTTCTTGACATGTGCAGAATAGGTACAAAGACAAGTCATTAAAGGGACATTCTATTATTTGAATGAAACCTTTTGACTTAACTGATATTATGTTGAAGATCAAAGCATAAATAAATCTAGCCATTAAATGGACAGGAAGTAGAAAACCTAAAAACTTTTGGTTAATTTTACCCAAGACAATTATGGTATATTCATGTACAAATTAATATATATAAGTTCATAACATGCAGATCAAGAGAGGAAGGCCTACAAGATTGATACACTGGTAAATACAAAAGACAGATACCAAGTACAAAGAAATAGAAGAGGATTGTGTGTAATTAGTAGTAGGGAGATTTATAGTTGATTATCACTCATCCAATATACATAGGCATCATATATTTTGTAAACATTAATGTGGCTACACATAACAGTTTTTCATTGAAAAGAATTCATCTGAAAATATAATTGAGCAATATATAAGAAAACAAAAAATAGAGTAAACAATTTTCAAAATATAATCAACATCAGGATCATATCTCAATAAACAAAGGACAATGATATATTAGATAATATGTGAAAATAATCGTATTCTATGAATGAGTTACAACAGTAAATCAGATGCCATAGAGATATGCTTTGCACTTACATGATTTGCAAAGAGTCAATTAGAATATCAAGGAATGATGCATGTTACAAAAATAATGTTTAATACATGAAATATTATAGTTATGCAGCTTGGAACATATAAAAGAGGTTTCTAGCTGAAGGAGATACAAAGCATATCAATCAAAAATTAAAATTGAAGAGATGATTTTGCACAACTATGTACGGAGTGGTACTTTTACATTATGTATACAGAAAATATACATTTTAATGTGGAGGATGTATATCTATCTATATGCCTCAAGAAAATGGGCCATAAAGGAAGAGATATCCTAAGAAAATCCCTTAGTTGGATCCAAGTTAGATTAATACAACCCAAGTGATATAGGGGTATCAATGCAAAACAAGAATCTAATCAAGTACTAAGAAAGAAGATGTTATTTCCTATAGTCCAGGTATAGTCAACTAGGAAGGTAAATAATTTTCTGAAACAAATGAAATAGACCAGATCTGAAATGTAAATACTCAAATTAATTAATGAAATACACCAAATCACCTTTAAATTCTTGAAATGTATGTGTTCAAACTAAAATTTGCAATTCTACTCCTGAAACAGCTCAGAAACCCAAACAAGACCTAATCTAGAACTAGAAACTCAAGATCTTCAAAACCCAGAAATATTTTTTGTCTCAAGACTATATCAACCTATAGGGTGGATGGTGACATGTAGAAAACCCACCCAAGAATAGGCCTACATTGGCATCCACCTACTCTGCAAGATTTCCTAGAATCTAGATCTGTGAGAGTAACCTATTTCTGACGGCTCCCAATCCAAATTTGCAAGTCTTTATACTTGAATCTATAAGGGAAAAATGTTTTTTTTTAAAAAAAATTGGGAGGGGCTTGCCTAGGTCAAGCCCTAGTTTAGGGATTAACCTTGAATGTAAATGTATGTAAAAGAAAAGAAAATGTACAAATTCACCTTACTTTGTAGAAACCCTCATGGAGGATCTATATCCGTAATCCACAAGGATGTAGACATGCTCAATTTTTTTGAATCTTGTAGGAATGTAGGATATCTCATCAAATACAATAGATCAATCATACCAATTCATGGATCTATGGATGTAGATGTACTCGTATGCTCAAATCAGATATGCAAATACAAATGAATAATGGATGAACAAACCCTTCCTTGATAACCAACTCAACTATATTCAAAGAAGGAAGCTATAAATTGAAAGCACTATGCATGATCATGGAATGATGATGAACATGCCTCCAATGAAATCCTTGAAAGCTCCTTGAATGCAAAAAATATTGAAATATTCAATGGTTGCAAAAGATCTCCTTCAATGCTCCTAGGAAATGTTTATGATTGTTCTTGGAATGCTTGTAGAAAAAAATGTAAAAGCTCTTGAGCCTATTTCATCTCAAAATGAAGTGAGTAGGCCCTCTTTTATACCAATTTCATGATTGAAATAAAAAAGGGCTGACTGCACAAGACAGGAGAAGAAATTGAAAACCCAAGAGGGGCCCAGAATCCCGAGGTTCCCAACCTTAGGGGGAGGCTAACCTCGGCCTCAACCCAAGGGATAGGCCAACTTTAGCTTACCCATAGAGGAATAGGATGAACTCTCCAAACCCCCTGATGGGTCAGTCCATTGAGGGATGGTTCAAGATCTTGAAGACAAAGAAAAGAACAATGGGAAAAGGCAGAAAAAGGGACCTGATCTAGCACAAAAGCAAAGGTACATCTATAGATCCATAAGGGCATTTAAATTAGGTCCAAAAAATCCTACTTATAAGGAGGGATAAACATGTATCAACATGGGTGCTTTAATTTTAAGATGATACACATTCTTCATAGAAATAAGAATTAATACCCTATCAAAGTGATAAATATCATGAATAATGTTCAAAGACCAAATATCAGATGTTCATTAAAATAGGCAAGAGGTATCTACAATACACAAAAGACAAAACATGAGTGTTTAAAAACTAAATTTATGAAAAAAAGCCTACATAAAGATTGTAGAGCATCTATAATCATTGATAATCAACAACTGAGATTCAAATATTGGCGGGCATGTGATCGACTACAAATATTTCAAGTACATAAAAAGAAATACTATGCTTAAAAAACCCTAGACAAGTCATAATTAAAGCTATTGTTGAATCCTTATAGAAGCACACAGATTTTATATAAAATGTATATAATATTATTCAATGAAGAAATACATATTAGTATACAGAGATGGAACATTTGAAAAATGAAAAATGGGTCACAACCAACAATGGGAGAGTTTTTAGAATGGAGATATAGCAAAATGTAGACCTAGATGTTGAAATAGGGAAATATTAAACCCTCTGTTCTTTTCAAAACAAATGTTTGTCACTATTTTGAATTCACAGAGCCATGCTTTATCAAAAGACCTAAAGAACACAAAGGGTTTTTCATAACCTCATGGTATGAAAGATCAAAAAAAGATGCACAACCCAGATAAAAGGGGTGTGAAAGAGAATCCCTATATAGAAGTCAACAAAATGTTCAAACTTAGAAAACCCTTGAAGTGTATGAAAATATTCAAGATGTGACCAAGAGATACCCAAAATGACATTTGTGGAGTTAAAATACAGAGATGATAAATGAATACTTCTAAAGTCACTAAAGCCTCAAGTACATCGACCTTCAAAGACATAGAAAGATAAAAATATTTTTGAGTTTTAAGAGCCCAGAGTCACAAAATATGCATCTACACATAAAAGGATTTTCTTTCCATTTTATAAAGCCTCTCAAAATATACAGAGTTTTCGTGGTAAAGAGCAGTTTTACATAGTATGTAACAAAAGAAGAAATTTTCAGAAGGAACACATGTGATGCAAATACCTGTAAAGATCTTGCAATGAAAAGAAAATATTCCCAAAGAACAAATTGATAGCCTAGAAAGTCCCAGAAAATCTCCAAAAAATCAAAACCACAGAGTGAATCCAAACCCTAAGGCAATCGGCATAATGTTTTAGAAGATTGGAAAAAGCAAATGAGCGGAAAGTAGGGTTTGAGACCATAAATTTGGAGTAGGTCTCAAATCTTGTAAATTGTAATTGAAAATAAGGGTATGATATTTTTTTTACACTTTGTATTTTGTGTGTGAGGTTTTATTTATAGTACCCACACTATATTTATTTTAATAATAGATATTTTATTTTATTTTTAATTTGTATTTAATATATAATTTTAATATCTATCAAATTTAAATTACAAATAACATTAAATATATTATTAAAATCAATGATAATTTTATTTAATATGTTTAATATTTTGTAAATTTAATTTTACATATTTAATATTACATAAATTTTATTTATAAAACATTAAACATATTAAATATAAATATGGTATTATAAATAAAAGCTCTTTGCATGAATATTTAGTGATTAAAATATAGGTACTTGGACTTCTTGTCATAGATTCATTTTTGGAGGAGAGTGATTTTTTTTGAGCATGCATAAGGTCCATTTTTGGGGGGTAGGAGGCGTTCTCATTTTCTTCACCAGTGATGGGGCAGTTGAGGCCTAATTTTTAGCATTTTGAGTTCAGTTTGGATCCAATTCACTTTCTAGCTGATGTATACATGCTTGAGGAGATTTTTGAGGGTATTCACATGTAGTTTCTTCCAGGTTTGTACCTCTTTTTGCATGATTTTCATATGCTTACCGATTTGGATTATATTATCAAAGCTTTGAGGGGAAGTTCATCATTGAGTTCACTTTCCATTCTTTTTAGGCTAACCTTCATATAAGGTTAATGCCTTAGAGTTTTTCAGGAGTTCCTTCTTCTTTCTCATTTTTTGCACATTACAAAGAGGAGGCTTATTGATTGTAGCTCACTTTTTAGACTTTTGTAGTGGTAGATTGCTTTGTTATTGAATTAGTACAAAGTGATCCTTCTCTCATTTAGCGTATTATTATGTTGGAAAAAATAGTGTTAGGTGATCAATAGGGGAAGCTGACCCATCAATATGGAGATTGATTTTCATTATAGGTACACTCACATACCTGAAGGTTTTTCCATATATCATGGGGTTGTGAGGTCTCATACTTAGAATTTTGGGTGCAACTCTTGTGAGAACAATTTTTGGCTGCCCTAGTGGGACTCAAAACTGATTTTCAGTTCTTCTGAGCTACATACTTACTATCGTTTAGGTGTGAAAAGAAGATTTACAACCTTTTTGAAGACATTTTCCAGCACCTAGAGACTCTAAAAATTCACCTTTTTAGCAGATACAGTATTGCATCTTATGAGAAAGGCTCATACATGTCAAAATAAGGATAGATTTGAATATCAGGAGCTTCTGCCTACATGATCAAGAGGTAGAAAAAGAAGAAGAGGAGCTAGATTGACAAATAGAGGTGGAAGAATATCTGAACCTGATATAGAGCCTACCACAACAACTTTGGGAATCCAATTTTTGAGAGTTTGGAGGACTTGTCTAATCAAACACCTAAAGAATTTTTATTTCCAAGCAGTTTTGGGGTTCCTAGGACATTTGGTTCAGAGTTGCCAATAGATAAAATATAATTACCAATGGATGCAAATGTTTTACCAGAAGCAAATTTGGTACAACAACCATTCATACATCAAGTTTTACAATTACTACCTTCAATGTCAAGGAATCAACCTTTTGTGGCCTTCAATTTGGGTAGTCTACTGAATATTCAATATCATCATGATATTCTAGCAGTTGCACTTAAAATTTTACCACATTTCACAGGTGAGGACAATGTTTTAGCTGTTGAGAACTTTAGGGATGTAGCTTCTTTGTGTGGGTTACATCAGGTGACTCATCAAGATTTGGCAAATAAGCTTTTGGCAGCCTCTTTTAAGTGAAAAGTTTTATAATGGTTTAGGGAAATGCCTTTGAATTCAATTGATTCGTATGGGGGGGAAGATTATTAACACTGAATTTTAACATTGCTATACAAGCTGAAAATATCTTGATATAAGCTTGTAAGTTAGCTCCTAGACCTTCTATGCCTCCTTTTACTAATATACAACCAATTGTACCTGTTATTCTATTAATTCTGGCTCAAATTCTGGCATTTCTAGCCTTTAATATTCAAGTAGAAGCCCAAGGATTTTATGTCTTAAACTAGTATGATGAGTTTAAGGCCATGAAAGAGCACAATGAGAGGCTAGAAAAGATAGTTTAAAACTTGGGTAATGAGGTAGTCAATTTAAAATAACAAAATTTGGGTAATAGGCCTTACCAAGTGCCTTATTAGCCTAATAGGCCCTATTTCCAAGGGGGGTACCAAGCACAAGGAAGGGGTTTTGGTCAAATATAAAATCAGCCTTATAATCCAAATATTCAAAGTTCATCAAAGGAGTTAGTGTTAGGATTAAGTAATATTGAGAGGGGGGTGAATCAGTATTACAACACTTTAAAATTAAACTTAGAAATTTCTAATTTAACCAAATAATTATTGAAATGAAAAGAACATTAAATAAACAACTCATAACACCATGATTTTGTTCACGAGGAAACCCTAGCCAAGGGAAAACCCTGATGGGGATGATACCCACAAATATGAACTAAAATTATTATGTCCCAATTAGGAGACCTAGCCCTATTAGGAGATGAATATTACATTAGTACTTTTCCCTATTAAAGGAATACAAAACCCTAAAGGGGTATACACTGAGCATACTGCTGTTATAATCATAAATCTATCTTTGTTACAAGGCTTTATCAAAATGAACCTATACATGCGTCTACTATGATTAAGTAGTTCCATTTGTAGCTTGCATCACCTTCTATCTGATTCTTACATCATAATTCATCCATTCATCTGATCATATAATATCCATACTTCACTTCTAAAAACCTTTCCATATATATAATTTACCTCATACTCAGTCGACTCCCAAATATATCACAAAACATGATAAAATCTTATCCAAAACTCAAATACAAAGTCAACAATCAAACATTACCAAAAATAGGGTAAGACCTAATCCAAATCCAATGATTGGATCCCACATTACACTCCTTCAATCATCACAACTGTTCAACTACTCTGTCTCACTACTACACTATCTTCACATGAATTCAATCATCTATAACTTTCATCTCTAAACTCCAAAACTCAAGAAACCTTAAATAGAATGTCTACCATATCCGAAAATACCTTTAAGCTCGCATGACATAGTTCATCATATCTAGTGCTCTCTACTCAAAACTATACTCCTGTACTCAGTAAATTGCTTCTTGGACTTAGTGATTTTTTAAAAACCTTAACACCAAAAAATTGTTCCATTCCAAGTGACCATACATAAGTGTAGTGTTTCCATAAATCACAACCCTTATACACTCTTGAATGATCCACTTTTCAATTACCCGCTCATGTTAACATGACACAAGATCAAGACTAGTGGTGTAGTAGATGTAATCAACAACACATTTGGATTGATTATCTACAAGCATTACAAAATTGAATTCTTGACCTTCAAACCACCGCACCTTCATATGTAGAATCATCACAAGGGGTCTTAAGACCAACATGAACAAGGAAAACCTGAGACCGGTATGATGAACCCCATGGAAGGTGGGGATTTTTTTTCAGAATTATGAACCTATTTCAGCTAATACAAGGTTGAAAAAGAGGGTTGTTGAAGCATACCAACAAGATGATAAAGGTAATCAACAAGTTGATCTAGTTCAAAAACCTAGTTTTCTAGTGCACAAGGTCAAATTCTTTCCCCTCAAGAAAAAAATGTTAAAATTTTACCAAGAGGTCAACTGCTTCCATCAAATGAGAAACATAAAGTTCAAGCTCAGCCATCACAAAACCATTTAGATGTTGTTGTTCAGAAAGGGAAACAAAAGGTTAGTTTTCCACAATTTAATATTTTTGATCAAATGAAGAAAATGACTTGTAGTACATCATTGTTATATGCTTTGCAATTACCCGATCAAAAGGATAAAATGAGAAAGGTATAATTGGTTGAAATTTTAGCTACTGGACAACCATTTGAAAAGGCTAAGGTTTTAATAGCCAATGAGTCACAATCTAAATATGATCAACATAAATCAAAGGTAAAGCCTCCTCCATTTTATGTTACTCTTATTGTGGATGATTTATTGATACATAATTGTATGATAGAATCAAGAGCTAGAAGCTCCATGATGCCTAAGAAGCTATTTGAAAATTCGGGGTTGAAATATGAACTAGTTGAGAAGGGTTTTGTTTAGCTAGATGGATCAACCATTAACACAATTTGAGTTATTAAGGATTTGAGATTAACACTCCACAACTATCCAAACTTTTCAATTCCTCAGCATGTGTATGCAATAGATTTACCACCATATTTTGGCATATACCTTAGCTAAGATTTTATAGGGAAAATAGGTAGTTGTGTCATCAGATTGGACACATATGTTTTTTTAGAACTCATTATGGTACTAAAGTGACGGTGAAATTAGAGAAACTTGCTAATAGTCATATTGAAACATACATACCAAGTTACATAAATGCAAATTTAGTGTTTCATAGCCATGACAAACTTCCAACCCATGATCTAAATACACCATTAGAAAGAATTCCTGCTATTATTCTTAACCGGTGGGCAACCAAAAAATATTCTGATTAGCCATTTAGTGTCATGGATGCTACTAGTTTAGGGAACTATATCATGTTAGATCAGGATTCCATCATTCCAAATCTTGAAAAAGGTGAAAATGAGTCCAATTTGCAGCAAGGTAATGAGGTTTGGAAGCTCTATTTTGATGCTTCATGAAGAAAAGTAGGCGAAGGTGGTGGAGCTAAGCTTATTTATCCTACAAATGAAACGCATTTTCTACCTTTCATTTTTCTTTCATCTGTACAAATAATACAAAAAATATGAAGTGATTGTTCATGGCTTAAATGGATTAGGAAGAGGAAAATCAACAACTTGTAGGTTTTTGGTGATAGTGAATTGGTTGCTAACCATGTACGTAACTTAAATGTTACTAAAAATGAAGTTTTAAAGTTGTACAAACACAAAATCTGGGATTTAATTGAATAATAAAATATTTTAATATTGTTTAAGTGCCTAGAGGGAAAAATAAACAAGAAGATAAATTAGCAGCCATGGGGGCTTAATTTGACGTTCCAAAAGAATTCAAAAATTTCCAAACACAATAGTATGTCAAGGTAATTATAAGCCCCTTTGTTCCTGATATGATGTAGTTCCAAGGTGGGAGAATCCCCAAAGGAGATTCCCAACCTCACAACTAACAATAAACAATAGAAATATTAAGAGAGACTACAAAATCTAGAGATATATTCATCAAATAACCAAGTACATGTTGGGCTATGAGGCCTTCTTGGTTATGGCCAATTAAAATCAGAAAATATGCTCTAAATATTCATGCTAAACTTCTAACTGATCATCCTAACTTTCTTCCCTTACTTTCTCTTACTTCTACACGATCTACTGGCCCTATATAAAGAAAATTGTACAAGGTTAGCCAAAAGTTACATTTGCCAAGAAGGAAACACGTTAAAAATATAGGTCCTAACCAAAACATATCAACAATCCATGATCGGTAAAATAAAAAAGAGTGATCATAGGGAAAAATCCTCCAAGAAATAAATAACCACATGTAAAGATCACAATGGCTAATAATCCAAGAATCTTGAGTGTAATACAAATCTCTAGAAGATCCTCGCTGATCATGAACAAGTTATTCATGACAAGAAGGAGAAGGAAATCTCGACGCTCGATCAACATAAGGAGTTGCAATCATAGGAGAATGATTTATGAAAATTCTAGAATAGGAAACTATGAGCACAACCACTAACTTGAATGGGATCATGACCACAACTAAACTCTACCCATTGGAAAAGAAAACTGCTACAAAAAAGAATAAAATGCAGGATAGCTCATAAACCCAAGATGCTCCTGCATCAGACACCTGAGGTAATTAAAAATAACTTTCTTTAATCAGAACTAATGTGCTACCTGAGAAAAATCCATTAGATCGATCTTAGACTGATAAATCCATGTAGAATCTTCAATTGGTTTATCCTTCCACTTTATTAAATACTCCATGTAATCCTTTCCTTTTGTACTTTTGCCAACTCTCTTATTCAAGATCTCTTCAATCACATCTTCCTACTTAATAAGACATTCTTGCTTTATGTATAATTCATCATTTGACTCATGATATTCATACAAATCATCAACATTAAATATAGGAGATATGTCCATGTCCCTTGGTAAATCAACCTCATAAGAATTACTGCTGTCAAATTTCTTCAGTATCTTACAAGGTCCAAACTTCTTCATCTTCAACTTACTATAAGTACTAACAGAAAATATGCCTTTCTTCAAATAAATCATGACTTCATCACCAATATGAAATTCTTTATGTTTTCTAGACTTATTAGCAGTATCCTTGTATTTAGGATTACTATGTTCCAAATTAAGTTTCACTTCATCATGGAAAGTCTTCATGTATTCAACATAACCCTTTTCTTCAACACTTCTCTTCTCTCCTGAACCAAGATCATTCAAGTCTCATATTCCATTAGGATTCATACCTATGACAACTTCAAATGGTGTTTTCCCTATACTCATATTCATAGAGTTATTCTATGCAAATCCTTCTTGTGCTAAAACCAAATCCCAACTTCCAAGATTATCACCAACTAAACCTCTTAAAAAATTGCTCAAGCTTTTGTTCACAACTTCACTTTGTCCATCTTTCTAAAGATGAAATGTAGAACTAAAATTCAAATCAGTACCCATCTTCTTCCAAAGTGTTTTCTTTAAATAAATCACAAACTTACTATCTCGGTCACAAACAACACTCTTAGGTAACCCATGCAATCTCACAATCTCTTTGACAAATAAGTCATCTACATGAACATTATCTGATGTCTTCCTACAAGGAATGAAATGTGACATTTTAGAAACTCTATCCACCAAAAATAATATAAAATCATTACCTCGTTGAGTCTTAGGAAAGCCAATGACAAAATCCATGCTAATATCTTCCCAAGGTCTATTAGGAACAGGTAATGGTGTATACAATCTAGTATTCTGACTCAATCCTTTAGCCACTTGACAAAATCTATAACTCTTCTCAAATTTATGAACATCCTTATACATCTGAGGCCAAAAATATTTCTCCTTAAGAAAACTCAAGGTCTTATCAATACCAAAGTGTCCTGCAAGTCCACCACTATGTTTCTCTTTGACAAGATTAATTCTCATTGATCCTCTTGGTATACATAACTGAGTTCCTTTAAACAACATACATTCCTGAATGAACTAATCAATCCACTTACTCTGCTAATCAATATTAAATTCATTACATACCTTCTAAGGTTTTGCCAAATTAATATCAATCTTATACATATTCTTTAATTCGTCAAAGCCAAGAAAAACCACTCTCACATCTATCAAAAAATTCCTTCTTCTGATCAAAGCATCTGCAACCCTATTTGAAAAACCACTTCTATGATTCAACACAAAAGTAAAGTTCTACAAGTATTCAACCCATTTCATATGTCTCTTATTCAGCTTATTCTGACTACCCAAGTACTGTAAATCTTTATGATCTATATACAGCACAAATTCCTTAGGCATCAAATATTGTATCCATTTCTTCAAGGCTTGAACAATAGCATAAAATTCATGGTCATACACTAAGTACTTCTTAGCATCATTCAACTTCTCACTGTAAAAAGCAATAGGTTTACTTTGTTGACTCAATATTGCTCCAATTGCACTTCCACTTGCATCACAATCAACTTGAAATACTTTACTAAAATCAGGTAGGGCCAACATAGGTAATTCTGTGACCTTCTACTTCGATGTTTCAAAACTTTTATTAGCTCCATGTGTCCATCTGAAGTCCTTATCACCTCTCATTGTCTCTGTCATTGCATTACAAAGAGAAACTAAATTCCTTATAAACTTTCTATAAAAACTTGATAACCCATGAAAAAGATATGACTTCACCAACATTCTTAGGTGTAGGCCATTCCACTATTGCTTTCAATTTCTCAGGTTCCATCTTCAATTCATTAGCTGAAATCACAAATCCCAAATACACTAGCTCCTCTTTCATGAATCAACACTTCTAAAGGTTAATTAGCAACCCCTCTTCTTTCAATCTCTGCAATACTTGTCTTATATGTATCAGATGGTCTTCTTTACTCTTACTAAATATCAGAATATCATCAAGGTAAAAATTCACAAACTTACCCATGAATTTATTCAAAACTTCATTTATCAACCTCATAAAAGTACTAGGTGCATTAGTCAATCCAAAGGACATAACCAACCATTCATACAAACCTTCTTTTGTCTTGAAATTAGTCTTCCATTCATCACCTTCTCTGATTCTAATATGATGATAACCACTCTTCAAATCAATCTTGGTAAAGTATCTTTCTCCACTCAAATGATCTGTGATATCATCCATCCTAGAGAATGGAAATTGGTATTTCACTGCAATCTTGTTTATAGCTCTTTTATCAATACACATTCTCCATTCTCCACTCTTCTTAGGTGCAAGTATTGTAAGTACTACACAAGGAATCAAGCTTTCTCTAATCAAACCCTTCTGCAAAAATTCAAGAGCATGTTTTTTCAACTCCTCATTCTCTGTGGGTGTCAATCTTTGTGGTGCTTTATTAGGCAAACTAGCCTCCTGGTATCAAATCCATGCAATGGTTGACCCTTCAACTTCCATACGTATCTCAGTTTCCATAATCAGTGAGCTAGGAATCAAAGCATAACATACATCATCTCTCTTTAGATCATTGACAATTTTCTTTCCTTCCATAAAACAAACCCTTACAGAAGTACAACTTTCACTCTTAGGTTCCTCTATTAGGGTTAACAATTCTTATTTCTTTCCAGTAGCCACAATAGTATACCTATTTGATCTTCCATCATGTATAGCTTTCCTATCATACTAGCATGGTCTACCCAAAAATATATGGCAACAATCCATAGGCATAATATCACAGAGAACTTCATCATGATAATCTCCAATCTTAAATTTTACAAGACATTGTTCACTTACTAGAAACTTATGATCATCTCTAATCCAATAAATATGATAGGGCTTAGGTTGTTTCAACCTCAGTAAATTCAGCTTAGTGAACAACTCCTCTGATGAAAAATTATCTAAACTCTCATTGTCAATGATTATCTTGTAATATTTCCCATCAATCTTACATCTAGTCTTGAATAAACCCTTTCTCAAAGGATCCTCTTTAACTTCTTCACTCCAAAAATTTCTTTTGATCATCAAGTTCTCTCCATCTTCTGGTTTGTTCAGTGAATCTTCCTGTATTAAGGCATTTTTGCTACTACTACCAGCCTTCTTACATTCAAATGATCTATGTCCTTCTTCACCACATTTAAAACAAGTGCCTTTGAACCAATTCCTATCTTCCTTCTTGTGATCAGCATTCCTAGGGTAATTGCCTCTTGGATAAATTCCTCTACCTCTGAATGAACTCTTTCCTTTCCATTCTGTCTTCTCTTTGTCTTGATCTACTTTGTACTTCTTGGATCTGCCACTTTCTCCATAAGATTTTCATCTGCCTCTAGAGAATCTACCACCTCTACCTCTCTGTCTTTTCTCATGTCTCTTGTTCAAATTCTCTTCATCTTTTAGGGAAAACCGATAGGCTTCTTCAATTCTATTCATCTTTACCAAACTTATCTCATCTTGTATAACAGTCCTTAATCCATTTAGATATCTAGCAATTCTTTCAACCTCATCATCCATATGTCCAAATCTGATATCCAATTTGTTCAATTCCTCTGTATATTATTTCACAATAGTATCCCTTTGCTTCAATTTTTGAATTCTCCTTATCAAACTGATTTGGTAATCTCCTAGTCAAAATTTTCCTTTCAACTTGTTAATCATCTTATGAAATATTTTAATCTTATCTTTGCCTCTTCTCTGTCTATCAAGTTGCATGTGTTCCCACCACAATGAAACATGACCTTTCAATTTTGTACCAGAAATCTACACCTTCCTATCTATAGGAGTGCCTTCATAATCAAAGTACTTTTCCATCTCAGAGATCCAATCCATCAATGTATTTGAATCCAACTTCCCATCATATTCAGGAGGACTAAAGTGTGGCTTAGCATTCACACTAGTCAAGCTCTCAAAAATATTTCCTCACCCTGATCTAGAGCAGGTGCTTGTTCTGCTCCTTCTTATTCTACCTCTATTTCATCTTCACTAACATCCTCAATAGGTCTTACTCTTGGGTTGTTTCAAAAACTTCTAACCTAGCAGCAATCTACCTTAGCATATCCATTATTGCGAGATCTGCATCTCTCCTTCCATGAACCATCTTCACAACCCTTTGCAATTGTAGGCCAGATCTTCAAATATACCACCCCACAACCAAATAAATTAGGATTTTCTACAAGATAACCTTGCTCTGATACCACTTGATGCAGTTCCAAGGTGGGAGAGTCCCTAAAGGAGATGCCCAACCTTGTAGGTAAGAATAAACAACATAAATTTTTAGAGAGACTACAAAATCTAGAGATATATTCATCAAATAACCAAGTATATGCTGAGCTATGAGGCCTTCTCAGTTATGGCCAATTAAAATAAAAAAATATTCACTAAATCTTCATGCTAAACTTCTAATTGATTATCTTAACTTGCTTCCCTTAATTTCTCTTACTTCTACACGATCTACTAGCTCTATATAAATAAAATTGCAGAAGGTTGGCCAAACGTTACATTCCCCAAGAAGGAAACATTACAAATATAGGTCCTAACCAAAACATATCAACGATCCATGATTGGTAAAATAAAAAAGAGTGATCATAGGGAACAATCCTCCAAGGAATAAATAACCACGTGCAAAGATGGAAATGACTAATAATCCAAGAATCTTGAGTGCAACACAAATATCTAGAAGATCCTCTCTGATCATGAACACATTACCCACAACTAAAAGGAGAAGGAAATATCGATGCTCTATCAACATAAGGATATGTGATCATACGAGAATGATCTATGAATGTTCCAGAATAGGAAAATGTGAGCGCAACAACTAACTCGAATGAGATCGTGACCACAACTAAACTCTACCCACTAGAAAATAAAAATACTAAATAAAATAACATAATTCAGGATAGCTCATAAACCCAAGATACTCCTACATCATGGTAATAATGTAAGTTGGCAGGTATTTGATTCAAATGATCAACTAATCAATTTTCTGATGGAAGAAGCAAAATTTTCAAATGGAAATCATAAAAAATTGCAACAACAATATGGTGGCTTGATTTTACAACTGAAAATGAATAAGATACCTAAGGGGCTGGTCACCCTTGATTCTATATTTAATTTAGATGATTAAGCTAGAGAATAAAAAGCTAGCATATCAGTAAAAGAGGATCATTATGAATCTGTTAAAATCATGAAGGATAAATTTCTAAAACTTGGTAAGGTATGTACTAGTGAGGAACAACAAATATTTACTTTAATTAACCAAGAATTCAATGATGTTTTCACATGGTAGTACTATGATTTGAGGGGGTTTGATCCCCAATAATCCAATCATACTATAGAGCTATAACCTAATACAAAACTAGTCAGGCAAAAGAAAAGGCCAATGAATCCCAAATTTGAACACTTGATGAAAACTGAATTGACCAAGTTGATTGAAGCTAATATTTTTTTCCCATAAAGCATAAATCTTGGGTTTCAAATTTAGTGCCTATGAGGAAAAAAAGAGGAGAAATCAGATTATGCATAGACTTCAGAGACCTCAATTGAGCATCTCTGAAAGATCACCATTTGCTGCCCTCAATGGAGCAAATTCTGTAATTTGTATGAGGTTCTCATAGATTTTCACTTTTAGATGGATTTTTAGGCTATAACCAAATTTTGTTTAGTGGAGAAGATCAATATAAAACCAAATTTACTACTAAATGGGGAACCATGACATATAGGAAAATTCCATTTGGTCATTCAAATGCTGGTGCAACATTCCAAAAGGCAATGGAAATGAAATTTCATGGCCTTATTAACAAATTTATTCTTGTATACTTAGATGATATTATTGTTTTCTCTAAGAATTCTGAAGAACATTTCAAGCATTTAAGGAACATATTTTAGATATGTAGAGAATATGGAGTTTCATTGAATCCAAAAAAGTGCATATTTGTTGTTCATGAAGGAAACTTACTTGGACACATTGTCTCTAAGCATGGAACTACAATTGAACCTAAGAGGGTAAGTTCCATACTTTTCTTTCCTTTTCCCGCACACAAGAAAGGCTTGCAAATATTTTTTCGAAGAATAATTTTTTTTAGGAGGTTCATTCCTAACATTGCAGCTTTGTTGAAACCAATGAAAAAATGTTGAAGAAGGACATAAGTTTCAGTTGGACTAAGGAGGGTAAGGAAAGTTTTGAAGAGGTAAAGAAAGCATTAGATTCAACACCCAATTTATTCAATCCAAATTTCAATAAAGATTTTATTTTGTATGCATTTGGATACACTGATTCTATTTTAGCAATGTTGGTTCAGAAAAATGATGATTGACAAGAGCAATCGGTTTCTTTTTTCAGCCAAGGTTTGGAAGGATATGAGAAAAGGTACACATTTATTGAAAATCATATATTGGCTATGATTAGAAGTCGTAAGAAATTCAAGCCATTGATTTTGAGCAGCAAGATGCACTTAATGGTTTCCCATCCAAGTGTGAAAAAGTTCTTGTTGAACAAGGAGTTGAATG
This sequence comes from Thuja plicata, assembly GCA_018584345.1. NCBI lineage: Eukaryota > Viridiplantae > Streptophyta > Pinopsida > Cupressales > Cupressaceae > Thuja > Thuja plicata. Next base: position 2,334,738 of record MU227340.1, on the reverse strand, counting down.
ATAAAAGAGCTGGTTGGATAACACGTGTGATGCAGTATGATGTTGAAATCAAGGTTACCAAGCTCATAAGGGGCAGGGGAATGTGTGAAAAACTTGCTACAAGTAATTTGGACAACCGACAACATTAATGCAATACTGTATTAATTCATGATGATGTAGACTAGAATGTTAAACCAGCAAAATCCAAGAGTTGGATTGAAGAAATAAAGCATTATCTTCTTACTGGTGAATGCCCACATAACTTGAGCAGCTCAAAACAAAGGTATTTAAAACTTCATGCTTTCCCTATGTCATAGTGAATGTTATTTTGTTTAGAAGAGACTACAATGGAGTTTTGTTAAGATGCATTGATTCCGATCAGATTGATAAGCTCCTAGAAGAATTTCATAGTGGACCAGCAGGTGGTCATTTTGTAGCTAGAACTATAACATTAAAAATTATGAAGGTTGGCTACTATTGGCCAATTTTGTATAACAATGAATTTATATGGGTAAGGAAGTGTTTGAATTATGCAATATTTTTTGATAAACAGAGATTAGCAGCTTTACCCTTGCATCCAATCCAGGTGGAGTATCCATTCATGAAGCGGGGACTTGATTATTGGTCCCATAAATCCTCCCTCAATTTTAGGGCATAAATATATTCTAACAACAATAGACTATTTTACAAAATGGACTGAAGTTGTTTCTTTTAAGGATGCAAATGAGAGTACAATTCTAAATTTTTATGAAGACTTGGTTGCAAGGTTTGGTACACTAGAATCTATAATTTATGATAATGCTTTGGCCTTTGTAGGCATAAGAATAACTAATTGGGTTGTAAGTAATATCTTATTACCTCATCCAATTATTACCCACATGGTAATGAACAAGCTGAATCAACAGACAAAAATCTCATTTGCATTATTAAGAGGACTATAGAGGACAATCAGAGATCGTGACACATCAAGTTAGAGATGGCCTTATGGGATGATAGGGTCACACCAAAGTGGTCTATAGGTAATTCACCTTACACTTTGGTTTATGGTAAAGAGGCCAAATTGCCTATCTCAGTTGAATTACCCAATTTGAATCTGATTAAGGAATTAGATCTGATGGACCAACAACCAATGGAGGTAAGACTTGATAAATTGATTGAATTGGAAGAGATTAGGAACTAAGCTTTTCAAAGATTAGAGAATCATCATGATCAGATGAAGAAGACATTTGACAGGAAATATTTCCCAAGAGTCTTCCTTGAATGTGACTTAGTGCTCAAATGGGATGAGTTGAAAAGTAGGCGTGGTAAACATTCAAAATTTGATGTCATTTGGAGGGGCCCATTTGTGATTACAGGATGCAAGGCACTTAATGCTTTTCAGCTATCAAATATGGAAGGAGAGGAGTTACCTATCCCAGTTAACATGATATACCTCGAGTACTTCTTTTGAGGTAAGTTAAATAAAAAATAAGTGCTTGACACATAGGTTAGTTGATTTTAGTTGTTTTACGGTTAGTTGATTTTAGTATATATGCTAGTGCTAAAAAGAAGGACATTGTTGTAATATATCATAATGACATAAATGATCACCCATCGCATATAGCATGAGTCATAGCTCACTGCTTTACATCATACACGGTCATTCATCTCATCATAATAAGTTGCAGAAAGATTCTCCTTTTTAGTTTTCAATTCTGTGGTAGAGGTAAAGGACTAGAAACTTCATTATTGGGCTACATCATAATGGTATGGATGAATATTAATCACATAATCCATGGAATACATTCTTCTATCCCATATCATAAACATTGAATCATACAACTACTAGGAAGTACAAAATGTTGTTTTCTGTTTGTTGTTTTGATTTCTCCAAGTGCTTTGCAACACATGGTTTAGTTGTGTAGTAGAGTTTAAGCTGGGATGTTGAACCACATCATACTATACCAAGAGAATACTCATCATACATAACAAGAGCTAATAACTTGATTGTTCCATACAATAAAGTATTCGCTTCACATAATGCTAATAATGTTCACCATCCAGCTTGTTTAGTTTCAGTTTTAGTTTGGTTTGCTTTGGTTTTAGTTTTGGTTAGGAGAGGTTTCACTGTGTTTCTAAATTTCAATTTCAAAGTAACTCTTTTCCAAAGTGGATTACAAAGGCAGATGATATGTTACTTTTTACCAGGCAAACACTCCTAAGAGGTCGCCAGAAATGTTACCAATTTTTGCATCTAGCTCCAATTGGCGGGTAGTTGCTTCAACTAATTAAGGTACATTTGGTCCATTTTATCTTTTTAGTTTCAGAATTTTGTTTGAACTGAAAGTAAAAGATGCTGAACTAAACTAAAAAGATAACTCAAGCATAAAGGACAAGATCATTTCATCTTTTTCATTCATGAAAGAGAGGTAGTACATATAACATCCAGGAGTGTTTACATAACAATACCATAAGTTATTGAAAATACAATGATCTTTTCATTTAAAAAATAAGGAAGTACAATGCAATCAACATAAGCCACACAAGCCGTGAAGACCATTAAAACTCTTAAAACAATTTAAAAGAGAGATGCTGAAAATATAGAAGTCAAGACATAAGAAGTCAAGGTAGATCTACCATTTCCTAGTTATGGTAGACTGTTGAATCTTCAAAGCGTATCTGTAAAAGGGAAATAAAGGAGGAAGTCATTCCTGAGGCTGAGCAAGAGAGGATCTGAAGCCTCACTTCTAATGAGTAACTCCTATACATTCAAAATATGCAAGATAATGAGAAGAAAAGCTTCAAGGAACTGAAACAAGTATTTTTACACTAATGACTTTCTTGACATGTGCAGAAATAGGTATGGAGACAAGTAATTAAAGGGACATTCTATTATTTGAATGGAACCTTCTTACTTAACCAATATTATGTTGAAGATCAAAGCATAAATAAATCTAACTATTAAAGGGACAGGAAGTAGCAAAACCTGAAACCTTTTAGTTAATTTTACCCAGCACAATTATGGTATATTCAAGTACAAATTATTATACAAAAGTTCATAATGTGTAGATCAAGAGAGGAACAACTAAAATATTGTTACACTAATAAATACAAAAGAGAGATACCAAGTACAAAGAAATAGAAGAGTATTGTGTGTAATCAGTAGCAACGATATTTATAGTTGATTATCACTCATCTAATATACATAGGAATCATACATTTTGTAATCATTAATGTGGATACACATAATAGTTTTTCATTTTTCATTGCAAATAATTCATCAGGAAATATAATTGAGCAATAGATAAGAAAATAGAAAATAGAGTAAACAATTTTCAAAATATAATCAACATCAAGATTAGATCTAAATAAACATAGGACAATGATATATCAGATAATATGTGAAAAGAATAGTATTCTATGAATGAGTTACAACAGTAAATCAGATACCATAGAGATATGTTTGCACTTACAAGATTTGCAAAGAGTCAATTAGAATATCAAGGAATGATGCATGTTACATCAACAAGGTTCAATACACGAAACATTATAGTTATGCAGATCAGAACATATAAAAGAGGTTTCTAGCTGAAGAAGCATATCAATCAGAAAATCAGATTGAAGAGATAATTTTGCACAACTATGTACAGAGTGGTACTTTTACATTCTTCACATAAATAAGAGTTAATACCCTATCAAAGTGACAGAGATCATGAATAATGTTCAAAGACCAAAGATCAGATGGTCATTAAAATAGGCAAGAGGTATCTACAATACACAAAAGACAAAACATGAGTGTTTGACAAATACATTAATGACAAAAAAAACCTACATCAAGATTGTAGAGAATCTACAATGATTGATAATCAACAACTAAAGATTCAAAGATGGGCGGGCCTGTTATCATCATTAATCATAGTTTCAAAAGGGAAGCAAGATATTTCCATAGTGTTGATATTTTGGTAAGAAATACTATTGCAATGAATGTTGTTGTCATACCAAGAGAGTATATGTTGATAAATAGCTACAAGGAGAAATTGTTCATAATGAAGGAAAGTATGATAGAAGTCAACACCAAACATACTGATGCTTGAAAGATAAAGCTATTACAATAAGAGAACAATGGTAAACTTGTAAAAATCATGGTTAAAACAATAAGATGGAAATCTAAGGAAAGTAGTTTCAGATTTGCAAAATATCAAATATTTTACTTGAGCCTTCCATGCTCAACACTCTTTCAAGAATGTTTCACTATCCACAATTTCCTCTCCCTTATCTCCAATACCAAACCTTTTGTCTAGAGCACATACTATGTAGTTTATTTAGGAATGATCTTGAACTATCTATTCTTGTTGTCATTCATGTTTTTTTATTGTTGGCCCATCTAATTCTACTTTTACAGCACTCCTTCAAAACTAATTTCCAAGGAGCCACTCATCAATCAATTATAAAATTATTTGTTATTTCCATTCCCTCCTCTTCATTCCACTTTTGAGTATAGATTTACAAGATTTAAAGGTAACAATTAATTATCTTTCAAAGATCAAATTAATTTCATAACACTTCACAATTAGAAAATATTAGTTATAAGCCATGTTACCAATATAATCTGTAATTTCCCTATTGTTTTAGTAAAAATTTACAAACCACACAATTAATCTATTATGCTACTTTGATTTCTCAAATGGTAGTATAGTTACAAGTCTTAAATGTTCTTGGACCTCAAAAACAACAAGAAGATTAAATAAAGCACTTTATAACTCAACAAAATATTTCTATGCTAGAAAACCCTAGGATGGAGAGGAAAAACTAATTGGCAACAAAATTTTCTCATCTACAAAATTATTATTTCTTAGAACAAACAAGTACACAGATAACATATACAATTTTTTGTTTCTCTTCTTACTGTCAATTCTATTACTATACATTTTTGCTGGAATTCTTCTTCTTTCTCTTGAATACTCAATCCTTCCTCTTATCACCTTAATTTTCCATCTTCATGTAGGTGATGGAGATCCCTAACCATGCACTAAAACTGAAAGGTTTCCTTGCATAGAAATGAAGAGAAGGTCAGCCTGGTTGTTGATCTTATTATACATTGAATCAAAACAACAATGCTTAATGGAACCAACAATTCCACAGCTAGCTCCTCAAGGTTGTTTCAAACTAAAAACAACTGGTAGTTTCAAACCCACCCTCTGACAAAACTAACAATTCTATGTGATTATTTCCTCGAGGCTATCTCAAAGCCTAAGGATTCCATAAGTGATTTTTTTGGCTGATGGATATCTTTTCCAAGATCCTTATAGATCAAGAGAGCACCCTTTCTTGACTCCAATGATGCTTGCTATTGCCAAAGTCAAAGAGATCAAGGGACTCCAGAATTGGTCAATAACACTCATAGAATCTCATGATGGAAGTAATAAAAGATTCATAAGAATCAATATCATGTAACTTCTAAAAATGCATGTGTCCCAAGATTCACAAAACAACAAAATACTTTGGAAGATCATTAATGAATCTCCCCAATAATAAAATCGAGTAAAAATTATTGATCACTAAGTTGCCAAATTGGCCCTATCTCCATCTCAACTACTATGTGAAGCAAACTAGATCACGAATCCTTCACAAGTATATTAGAAATACTCTAGGATAATTTACTAAGAAAGCATGAACTACAAGAGGATGAAATTTTACAGTAAGAAAGTGCAATTTAACATTTTCAAGAAGTAAAATTTGAGGGCTTAAATAATAATTATTGGAGTCTTCTGAAAACATAGTTCATCTTAGTAGTACATTTTAAATGCCATAAGTTGTGACATAAATAACAATTGGAGTCTTTTGACACTATATTTAATGTTAGCAGTACATCTGAAATGACATAAATTAACATAATAATCTAATTGCTATGTTGCATAGAGCTTACTAGATACTTGCATAGACTGAAAAGCTCTCATGAGGTGAATAATATCTCACTTTATTTTTTTCTAAAGAAGAAGAACAACTAATAGAGATATTTGGAACTAGCCTTGAAAGTATTCCAAAAAAAAAAAATGCAAAACATGTTATGGAACAATTTTTCTAAACAAGTTTCTTTAATCAATCACATGAAGAGCTCAATAATCAGTTTGCAAAATTACTTTTACTATACCATCAAAGAGAAATTTAGAGAGATAATATTGGTAGGAAAACTAAGAGTAGGCATGGATAAATGTTGATGGATCCACCTATCAGTATGTTCACCATTCTCTCCAAATTGTTTATAAAATTGTGATCATATTTCAAACCTTGCAATTGTCACTGCCTTTCTACCTCTAAATAATTTCTTCCATTCGTACACCAAACACAATTAATATACTATCCTAAATTATATCAATACCAAACTTCAACATCACACATAACCAACCATTAATGGGCATGGAAGTAGACAAACAATTAAATAATGCCAAATAATAAGCTTGTCTTTGATGAGAAGTAAGATATTTACATATACATGGATGCAAATTTGAGGCCATCCTATAATGATTTTGTTAGTTAAACTTGAAATGAAGATCAATATAACAAAAAATTCTAACTAAATCACAAAAAAAATCTAATGATTAGTAGGGGTAAGAATTTCCTATTGTGGCTTATCCCAATATGGAAATATATCAAAATATTTGAACAATTGCAAATGTCTATGCAACATATACAATTTCTTCACGTGCTTCAAAGCTTCTATGCTATCATAAAGGCTAAGATAAGTTTTTATTCCCAAATAATCTTAATTTTTTATCTGCTAATAATCTTTACAAGTTCTTTCCATTCAATGATATATACTGTCATAAAGAATAAAATTTACATTTTCCAAAAAAAGGCTTGCACTAATTATGTTAGACATTGTAGACGTCATGTTTACGGTTATCAAATTAATAAGTTCCCGAACCCAAAAGAAAATGTACATCTTATATCTTATATAAGATTTGTTAATTGTATCCAAGATATTTTCATTACATGCAAAAACTTATTGAATATGAAGATCTTTGTATGTCTTCTTGAGAATTTGTCACCTTTCCTTCCATTGAAAATGCACTGTCACAAGGAATAAAATTAGTGTCTATCATAACTATCAATCTTGAATTTATCACACCCAATGCTATCGAAATAATCAAACCGGGTGCTACAACCTATGCAAGAGATAACGTATCAATCAGACAATAGAAAAAAATGAGCAAACAAAATCATAATAACAAACAACAAATGGGTTGGGGGCCTGACTTGATTGCCAAGAGCTTATAGTGGTAAAGCATGAGGTCACGAGGCCCAGTCTCCCCCCAACCCATGTTTTACTAAAGGATGTGTCGCACCAACATCATCAAAATTTTTAAAAAGTTAACCCAGTGCACTGTAGTTTATAGGGGGGCTTCTAGATTCCTTTAGTCTAAAAAATAGCATATAAAATAAAAAATGTATAACATAATTTATTTATAAATGACTCGAGCACAAAGGTTCACCATTCAGATTAGAATTGAAAAGCAGTTTGTTAGACCCATTCAAAAAATTTCATGGCTCCATACCTTTTCCTCCAGTCTCTACAAATTTTACTAGATCTCTGGCCTAAAGCCCTAAGTCTTCTCTGTAAAAATCTTTCTTAAACCCTAAACCCTCATGAGTTTTTATAAAATCAAGTTACTTTTCATGTAACTTAAGTCGCTTACATCATGTCTTCTAAGTCGTCATCGGCGGGGCCATGTTATTCCCTAAAGTATTTTCCTAGCACGGTTTTAAATATTTCCTAAGTATTCATCCCCAAAAATAATTTACCCTTTATATCTTCCGAGAATGTCCATTTTAATCCTACATTTGGCGTTATCCCTTGATCGTGAGATGATATCCTTTTACCCATCAAGGCATTACGCCTGTGTGAAAAATGGTAGTATGTGCGACCATGGTCAGAGATCAAGCAAAGTTAATCAGTGAGCACATCATATTTAAATCATGCGGATGGCATGATTCCTTAATCACGAGATGCTTGAGATCTACCCATCAAGGCATTACACCATCTTGATGCATGGCACTTGTTAGATCTGGGGCCCATTTGAATTCATCTAAAGAGACAACAAGTTGCAAAAAATCTAATGGATGACGTAAACCCTTGATGCCAATATGCAGTCAATCTAATCATCGAGGTATTTCTCCCTTGCACCATGTGTCCTAAGTGGGTCTGGCTCAGCAACAAGGTAATTAAGGTAAAGTGCAGTCAAGTTGCAAAAAAATCTAATGGCCAACATGAAGTCTTAAAGGGAAATTGCTCGAGATCTATTAATTAAGGCATCACGCCTTGATGATGTGTGTCCATGGTGGTCCAGGCTGAGGTCAGAAGGTAAAGTAAAGACTAATCAATGGGTTTTGATTGGATGGATAGCATATTTCCTCAAATAAAAAGTGAACAAGATCTAGCGATCAAGGAATTACACCGTGGTGAAATCTGGCATAGATGATGTCATTGTCAACAGGTCAAAAGGTAGGTAAATAGAAAGTAAGTTGAAGAAGATCTAATAGTAGGCGTAAAGCCTCAATCAAAGTATGCAGTCAATCTAACCTTTGAGGCATCATGCCTGCTTGACGTGTGTTCGGCCCAGTCAGCGTAGGTCAAAGGATAATTGGGATTTCTCAGAGCTAGTAGTGAAGTGCCACGGGGAGGTCAGTGGGACCTTTGTTTGTGAAGGAAGGGATGATTAAAGGGTGGTAAAATAACATTTAATTTGACAGTGGGTGTGAAGCCTTAAAACAAAGTTGCACAAAATCTAATCTTTGAGGGATTGCGCCTGCATGCCGTGTGGTGGATCAGATTGTAGGCCCTGATAACTTAAATTATATCGATGGCTCAGTTTTAAAGTTGATAAAGGATTCAATCTCAGTCGTACGATTCATTTTCTACACCACCTGTGACCATTTATATTTAATTTCAAATATTTAAATGTTTTTTCTCAGGGATTTTTTGGTGGTCGACTGATATTTTGTCTCAAAGCCATAAATGCTATGATATGATCTTATGGATTGCTTTCTGACCAGCTGTTGAAGACCAGAAGGAAATAAATTTGATATGCTAAGGTGAATTCAAGATCAGAGTTGACAGATATAATTTTATATCAGAAGATGAGTGCATTTGGAGCCACCTGGTCTTTTATGCATTTATATGAGCTACTCTCATAGTCATGCTTTGGGAATTCTTTGATTTCAAGATACTGCACTCACATCCATGGATTAGGGAAAATTGATTGCAGATCAGATTTTCATAGATTGAAGAGAGTTAGGGTTTCAACTTGATTATAAAATTGAATGTCTTGACATTGATTGGTTGTAACCCTAACCCTAAATGGTTTGATGCTTGTAGCATTCTTGTTCCTATAAAATAATATTCAAGACCATTTTGAAAGGGTTGGATAATTGGGAGAAATATTGAAAAGCATTACACTTGTATTTGTTTCCAGTATAGGATGTAGTAGATGTTGTTCATATTGTATTAAAGAAGAGTACAAATTTTTATGTTCTTTTGCATATTGTTGACGTGTGTATTTCCTTGTCATATTGTTGCAGAAACAAGATTTAAATACACTTAATATAATTTGCCTCAGATTTGAGTCTCTCCTTTGTGTTATCTTTGAGTTGTAAGTTTTCTAGCTTGTTGTATAAGTTCATCTTATGCATGTGTGTAATCCATAATTTTTTGATCTTGGATCAAATTAAAAAGCTTTGGATATTACATTGTTTCTACCTGGATATCTATTTGAGGATCTTGTAGAGTGTGGTTTGAGAGTTCTTATGTTTATGGCTTTGAATCTTTACCAATAAGGTGTTTCAGATTCAGTATTGTATTTAGAATTTAGCCCAATGGATAAGGCATTGATCTAGAATTAGTAATTATGTTGAGATACATATCTGAATGGTTTGGCTATATTTTGTCCCTAAATATAATGAAACTCATTACCAAAGTTCTTTACTTTTATAGTTTTTGTTGTTGTTATTCCACCCATGGTAGTGGAGAGTCAATGAATGCTAGGTTGGCATTTAGTACTTACTTACCATTTATCTGTTGTTCAAATCCAGAAGTAGAAGGTGTTGTAAAGAATTGAGTTTAGTCTGGATTAGGTGTACCCACCTTGGTTTTGCAGAGCTAGAAGTGCAGAGGGTAGTCTTATCCCTATAGTTGGTCTAGTTATCTTACAAATCTTTCATACTTTGAGCTAACCACTCCTAACATCAGTCTTAAGATATATTGGTTTCTTTTTGTAGCGTAATAGTGTTAAACACCAACAAGATGATGACTCCGTTGGGGACAAAGAAGTAAAAGTCTTGCTAAACCTTTCAAGGAATCTCTGTTATTCTACTATTTATATCATTTGACCCACCCGAGTCACCAACAAGATGGAAACTCCACTAGGAATAGAGAAGTAAATTGTTATAACTAGCAAGTAAGTTGATCATTGGAAGCATAGAGTTACTCAAGATTCACCTTTGTCATTGTTATATTTTATGAGTTCTCTATTTGAAGGTTATTCATATTTGTTAGTGTTCTGATCCCAATTAAGTGTTGGGTGGCGAATCTAAAGATTTCTTTGTAGTAGTGCTGAGTATTAAAATTCTTTTGTGACACACTTTCCAATATGAGTTATAGAGGTACCAGGTCTCGATCAAAGAAAAATTCTGATCAGTGGTTGGGAGATGAAGTCCCAACTACATCTAGAGCTGAGAAACCAAGAAAAGGAAAAGGTAATATAAGAGCTCCTCAAAATGAAAGACAAGAGTATGAAGTTAGAGAAGAAAGACTAGTCAAATGTAGCCAAGAAGGAAATGCATCTGAATATGAAGAGGTTGCAGATGTGGGACTAGGTACTAATGAAGTTTACAACTCTCCTACTGAAAGAGAGGAAAGAGATTCTGACAGCACCCTTCTTGATTCAGAAGATGTTGATGATGAAGAAGAAGAATGGACAAGAAGTCTCCAAAAGCAACTGGCTATCACAAAATAGAGGAGCAAGGAAAAAGAATATGAGAAAAGGAAAAATATTATCAGAATTAAGCAATTGAAGATGATAGTATGAAACCAGGAGGCCATCAACTATGTTGCAGAGCCTCAGAGAATTGAAGAGGAACCTGTCATTTACCAAATGGTTAATCATAAAGGCCCTAAAGATAGGGAAATAAATGAATGGAAGGGGCTATAATAAATGAGCCCAAGAATCTCAGAGGCCCAGTAGATCAGATTTCTAAATTGGACAAGGATATTGAAAGAGCTAGATTTGAAAAGGAGATCATAGCTAAGGAACTTGAGATGGAAGAATTGGAGGCTGCTACTTTGGAGATGAAGAAGAAGGCTTATTTTCTTAGATAGAAAACAAGGCCTATTCACCTTGGTACTGAAGCAACTACAACATCAAATGCCAATGCCTCAGCTTCTCAAGTTAATACCTCATCTCAAGGAAGACCTACTCATGCAGAATGGTACAAGCAATTTTATTTCCATAACATCTTTGGTTACCCTAATGTAGTTCCAAGTCAACTTAGAGATAAACTTACCAAATTTGTTGGGAATAATGTAATCACATGTGAAGAACACTTGAAAAAATTTACTGACATGATGGATGATTGTGAAATTAACCATAAGGATGTATTAATGAAATATTTGTCTAGTCTTTAGTAGAGGATGCTAGGGATTGGTTCAGAGCGGTACCCTATAATTCTGTAGGGTCAATGGAAGAATTAATTGATTTCTTTAAGGAGAAATATGGAGATAATACCAATGAGGGATTCATGTTGAATGAATTCAACAATATTAAATAGAATCAGAATGAAGATGTTGCGGAACTCAACATAAGATTTCAAAGAGCTATGCATAAAATTTTCCAAGTTATGAGACTTGATGACAAGGTTTGTCTAGCTACTTATCTTAATGCATTAGATTCTAAGATGGGATACCTCCTAAGAGATAAGAATCCAAAGACTATAAGAGAAGCTTATAAAACAACTATCAATATAGAAACAAATAGAAGGGTATCTCAGAAGTTGGGTAGAAGAGATGATTGGAATCCTGCAATGAAAGAATTGGATAAACCTTCAAATGCTAAGCCTAAGGAGGAGGTCAATATGAAAAATATTCTAATTGCTATAAAAGATTTAAAGCCAGGAGAAAGTAAGAATACAAGAGCTCCAAATAACAATAGGCAATCCTACAATAATTTCAATCAACATCCTAGGATGCACAATTACCCCTATGGTACCCAATTCAAGGATGGGAAACCCATTATCCCACAAAGGAAAGATAGACCTAATGATAGAACTCCAGACCCTCTTCAAAGAAATTAAACTAACATGTGTGGTGAGGATTATTGGTGTGATGATTTTGAATCTCTATACAATCCAGAAAATTGTGATGTTTCTTTGAAGATGTATCTAAGTCAAACCCAACAAGAAAGAGAAGACGAGGAAAAACTATATGATGATGTTGGAAATGCATTGATGTCTAGAGATTTGGAAAGTGAAGGATCTGATGACCAAGGTCAAAATTAGGAGTTATCTTCATCAGATGATCAAGTTGAAGATCAAGATGTGCTATCACTTGATGAAGAGGAAGAAGACATTGATAAAATAAGGTGTAATGCTACAAGGGGAAAGGAGCCTTTTATGGAAAGAAGACCTTCATATATAGAAAGGGCTCGAATCACAGAAAACTTTGTTGCTCAAGAATAGAGTAACTATAATTTAAGGAATAGGACAATTGGTAATGCAGATGGTAGACCAGCTGTCATGTTTATTATAGATACAAAAAAAATCCCCAAGCAAACAACAGAAAAAGAAAAAAATATTGAGGATATGAAGAAGATAAATGTGAAAATAAAGGATAAACCAAGTGATCCTAGTATTATCCATGAGATTAAAATAAAGACACTAGAGGTAAGTGCCACTCCTATTCAAAAAGATGCTAAAAGAGTTGAGCCTAGTTTGGCTACTCAAAATGAGGATAGAAGTATTGTTATTACCAAGCAAAATATTTCTGATATCAAATATGTTCCTATTAACATGGGATAAATGCTCTCACAAATCACAGTCAGGGTTCCACTTTTAGAAATGATGAGAATTCCTGAGCACAAGGAGACAACTTTGACATGGATTAATAATGTTTCTAACACAAGAGCCTTGAAATCAGAAATAGATGAGAAGAAAAGGAGCAGTAAGGAGAAATATGATATGAAGGAAAAAGAATCAGATGAGATTGTTTCTAAGATCCCTCAAATCTTCTTAAATACAAATAAAGTTATTCCTCATTTGGGAGCTGTGGATCCTTTTTTATTAACATTGGTTATTAGTGGAAAGATGCTTAAGAATCACATGATCGATTCAGGAGCATCTAACATAGTCATGATGACATGTACTGATTGAATATTTAAAGATATTAAGTTGATCACCAAAATGCAGAAGGATAATGCAAGAAATAAAATTAGTTAGTCTATTGTATTGTCATTGATTTCAACTTGATATAATATAATCGGTTATAATCAAAGTGTCAAAGACTTCAGAGAATCAGAGAGAAAAAGATTATGCTTTCAGTAATGCATAAAAGACAAGCATTAACAATATGACTTTAATCACCGACGGTCACTGGTACACCAACGGATAGAGATCATTGAAATTCAATTCACAGTGATGCCCGAGAAAGAACACCGACGAGTAGAATCACAAGCATAACCAATGGCCAGAAACATAGTGTATACCGAGGGAGAAGCCCGGGGAGAATTGGAGTGTTGACCAAAGCTATCAAAGAGTTAAACATTGAAATTAAATTGAGTTCAAAAACGCTAAAATATCTAGCTGGAAGAGCTAAATATAGACTTAACTGGTAGTTATCTTTATTTTCATCGACAAGATAAAGCCAAAGATAAGTAATGGATTTAAAGTTGTTTTGTCCAGTTGGCAAGAAGATCTCTGAGAGATAAAACAAGAGTTTTTATTTAAATCTAATTGGCAAGAAGTGTGGATCACACCAAGATCAAAAAAAATCAAGAACCTAACAATGGTGATATCATGTCTATAAAGAGACAACTGAATTCATTACAAATTTTTTGGGTGAATGAATGAAAAGAGGATGTTGAAGAGTAACTGATGAAGAATAACTTGATACAGTCCTGATCAATCAAGCTGAGGAAAGAGCTAAAGTTTTATGCAGACACCGAGCAATAGAGCACAGCATCACTGAGCAGAATCAAAGTGGAGAAAAGGTATAAACAAAGATATATTGATCAGAATAGTTTTATGAGATTACAATAGATCTGAAAATATTCAAGTATAAGTTGTATATGTGAATAGATCATATTTTTTTAGTTTAACCATTGATTTAGAAAGTCTCTTAACTGAGTGGGATTTAAAGATCCTTTCTATATTAAGATACATCCAAAGGAGTATTAAAAATTTTGATCATGAAGATAGCATGAGATTCTAGATACCTATTGATAGGCCAAGTGAGTGTTTGATTAAGGAAGGTAGCATAGAGATGCTTGATATAAAGTGACAGACTAAAATTTTAAATCCTTTAACAAGGTCACACCTAACAATGTGTTTGTAACCTTTAAAAAGGTTGTCACTTCACTAAGCTCACTTCAGAAGAGTGAAAATTTTGGGTTACCGGTCCCAAGTGTTTTTTCCCTTAACATGGTTTCCACGTTAAAAATCCATGTGTTAATGTGTTTATGAGTCATTACTTTAGTGTTTTTCATTACACATAACTTAATTGGATTGATCGGTATACTCTAGATGATTTACTGTCTTTCAGTAAATTAACAGATTGTTGTTCGGTAAACAAACAGTAGAAGGTTAAACAAAGCATTATGAGCAGTAGTATTTTGATAATAATATTTGGAGGCATTCATCTTATTGGATTGAAGATAATTAGAGGCTTAATATTGTGGTACTAAGTTTTTGGGTTGATTATTGGAATATTTTTGAGGCCACTAATTCACCCTCCCCCTCTTAGTTATTACTAACAATTGGTATCTGAGCTTGTGAGCTTAGAAAGGGAGTTTAACAGCTCAAGCAAAAGATCACAAGATGAACAGACAAGATGTGCCCAAGTTGAATAAAGACAACTTTTCATCATGGCAAAGCAGAATAAGAATCCACTTATCTGGTATTTGAAATGATATTGTTCAATACTTAGATACTGAGTATGTGTTGCTCACAGGGCCTCAAACTCTTGAGCAATTAAGAGTAAAGCATGAGCATAATTGCATGATGATAGAACTTGCATCATCACTCTCCGATGCTGAGTTTGAAGATATCAAAACCTGCACCTCTGCAAAGAAAATGTGAGATAAGTTGAAGCTAGTACATGGAGGAGATGCCAATGTACTAAGAGAAAAGGAAGAAAGCCTAAGAGGGGGGTTTGATGACCTAAGGATGAAAGAAGGAGAAAACATCACTTAGTATAGCTATAGAATCAAAGAGGTAGTAAATGTTATCCGAGGAGTTGGAGGTGTACTTGAAGAGGAGACAGTGGTAAGTAAAATTTTAAGAACCTTACTACATGTTTATGCTATTAGAGTTCCTGCTATTCAAGAAATGAGAGAAGTTGCAAATAATACAGTTACTCTAGATAGTCTGATTGGTAGAATAATTTCATTTGAGATGAATAAGTTTGACAATAGTGTCTTACCATCTATAGAATATGCATTCAAATATTCTCTAAAGATAAGTAACTCAAGTCATAGACATGCTGTTAGAAATGATAGTGACAGTGATAATGAGGATCAAGGACTTGATGATATTGAAGCACTTATGGCCAGAAGATTGAAGAGAGGTAAAGGTAGATACAAAGGTAAATTACCAATTGTATGTTTCAATTGTAATGAGGTTGGACACTTTTCTGCAAGATGTCCAAACCAAAGAAAAGATGATAGAGGAAATGATAGATCATATGAGAATAAGTTTGACAAAGTTGATAATAGATATTACCAAAGCAACCAACAATCTGACAAGAGGGATACCCGAGACTACAAGGACAAAGGGAAGAAAGCTTGTTACCTAGTTGAGAACAGAGCTGATGACATAGACACCGAATCAGAAGAAGACATAAAGATGGTATTTGTATCCATGAAGGATGATTCATATGAAGATGAAGAAAGGTATGTAGAAACTTCAATCATATCTAAAGTTAGTAAAAATGATGTCTGGATCATAGATAGTGGCTGCACTCACCCTATGACCGGTGATAAACAAAAGTTTGAGACTTTTGAATGCTATAATGGTGGTTCAGCGAGAATGGGAAATGATACTATTGGAAAGTTGACTATACTAGTGTATATGACTCTATTTAGTGTTTTCATTATGGAAAAAAGTCATATGAAGTGTTGGAGTCAGCACACATTATCAAAAGATCAGCAATTGGCTAAGTACAGAAGGTTGGATAGTTAGCAGAGTACTAGAAGAATAGAGCATCAGTGCATGTGCATACAACCAAGTTAGGGTATGTGCCTTTGAAGATAATCTTGTAACTATGTATTCGTGCTAAGTCTAAGAAATAATGATAAGATGTGCAAGTATGAAGAAGATACAACCAATTGAAGAGGTACAACCAGTGAATGCCAGAACATGACAAAGATCATGGAAAGAGCTGACAGAGATTGTTTTGGTACAAAAGTTGCACCTATCCTTAGGACTTGCACCTTTGGATTAGTGATTTTTAGTGATCTCATCATGTGTGGTTAAAGGTGCATAACTTGATTCATTTGGAAAAAGAAGTTAGAGCTAATTTGGTGGAGCAGACTATGTGAAGAGACGCGTCTATTCAGTTTGAGTAAAGCAGTTGTAATTGATGTTGTGCTGACTTAATGAGGGTTTGCGTGCTTAGTTAAGTGATCAAGATAGATGGTAAAAGGTTTCCTAGAGAATACATGTCTATGTCCCTTGAGGAAGTACTTATAGAAGGTCATTTGTGATCGGAGAAGTTGTGATAGCCAGAGATAAGAAAAATAGAGCAGAGTGTAAAAGTAGCAAAGCTATATCTGTCATATGTTGATGATATAGATATTGAAGTAGAAGCTTTTAGAGTGAAGATAAGATTTTTATATTGATTTAAAAGAGGTTAAAGCATCAATTCACAAAAGGAACTGATCAGACAAGCAGTGTCACAGAAGTAGTTCACCTTGCAGATACAGTGTGTATCGAAGATCCAGAAGGTTGTAGCTTTCACCATTTGAGAAGTGAGATCTTGGATAGTGAGTCCTTGGATAGTAAGTCCACCAACCCTAACAGTGTTATTGTAAAAGACTCCTAACAGGGTCTGACCCTTAACAAGGTCACTATACTTCATACATTGTAAAAATTACTCCTAACATGGTTAAGGATCTTCTAACAAGGATCATAAGGCACTAGTACAGAATGTTTGTGGGTACTAATTCCCACCAGGGTTTTCACCTGCATTGGGTTTCCCCGTAATCATATTTGGTGTTATGAGTTGTGTATGTTTATCTTACTTGCATTGATATTTAGTTTAGTACTTAAGCATTAAAGTTAAGATTCAAGATAATCAAA
>MU227340.1:2306912-2317126 GCA_018584345.1 Thuja plicata | reverse complement strand
CCCCCCCCCTCTCAGTGATCCTAATCCTATCAATTGGTATCAGAGCTCTGGTACTCAAAAAATAAGTTTAACCACTTGAGGAGATCATGGAAAAGGAAGAAATAAAACACCTAAAAAAGAATCTTGAAGCAGCCCTTGAAGAACTTGACACATCTGAAAAAGAAAATGAAGATCTTAAACTAAAATTTAATGGCATGCAAATACTTATCAAGAAACTAAAAAAAAAAATTAAGGAATTTTTCTTCAAATGATTTGGGAGAAGTATTAAAAAAGTTGAATGAAGAAAATTCACCTCTGAAGGATCAGATTGAAGAATTGGATGAAAAGCTATGTAACAATCAAGATGCCTATGATGATCAAGTCAAAGTGAACAAGCAGTTAGATGAAGAACTGAGACAAGAAAACATGGAAATCTTAGAGCTAAGAAACAACAAAGATAAGATGGAATCTGAATTGATTACAGAAAAGATCATATTGACAAGTTACACACAAGCAAGGATCTAATATAATCACAGTTGTATGCTCAAAAGGTTAAAGGGGATACCAGTGGTATATAATACAATGAAGCACAAATTCAGATTGATGCCATGCAAGAAAGAATGAAAGCACCAAAGGACATCATGGATACTAAGGAGATTGGAAATTAGACTAAAGACAATGTTGAACCACCTAAGGATGAATGCAAGCTAGTTGATCATACTTGTTATGCCTGTAACAAGCATGGATATATTGCAAGGAATTGTAAAGAGGTAAGACCCTTCAATGGTTACTATTATTCATGAAATAAATTTGGTCATAGAGCTATGAATTGTAAAAAAATTCAGAAGAACAAGAATCACAATAATCAAAGAAATCAGAACTAGCAAAAACAAAGAAGTTATCCTCAGAAAAATATTACAAACCCTCAGAACATTACATGTCAGATATGTAATTACAATGGGCATATAGCCAAGTAGTGCAACATGATGAATAATAACATCAGACCTCCTATCATTTTTCACTCATGTGGAAAAGCTGGACACATCTCTAAGCATTGTAGATCTAGAGCGCAGAGACAGGAAAGCCCTAAAAAGTCAGAAGATTCATTATGGGATGAGGCAGGAGAAATAAAATTTGTGAAAGCTACAGAAGATACGAGCAAGATCTGGGTAGAAGTAAAGAAGGATAACAATGTTAACGATGTATTAGATGCATCTACTGTGGATGCATCTCCTATTTCTGGTTAGATAACCCTCATGGTCATAGGGGAGCTTGATAAGCTCTAAACCCCTGCGTGGTTGGTATACTCACCATCTAAGTATGTGCCTTGGATTACAATTGTTTGGTGACATTATGATGTAGTATGCAAGAGAACATGGTATAAATTGTTATCAGGAACAAGAATGGAAGTTACAGTTGCTTTTTGTGTCTACACAGAAAGTATTAATGGCAGAAATCTACTTTGAAATCACCAAGTCCTCACTTGCAGTTAGAATAAATGATTGGAGATCATAGAAGCCCTAGTAGTTGTATTGTTAATGCATTATAGTTGTTCTCAACAGCAAAGAAAGGAGATTGATAATCATTATTTGTTAAGCAAATTCATTCGAGTTTGAAATGAAGCCCAAGCACGGACACGTCGTTTCAAAAATTAGTTGAAAACTTACTTAGCAATTGAATAAGCGGTTGGATAATCAAAGGAGCACTTGCTGTCGAGTAGAAAAATGTCACAATTACATTCTTCAGCAGAGATTGATATCAAGAAACTCTTTGAAACATCTTGAAAGTGATTTATTAGTATGCTTCAGCACATGAATTTCATGAAGCGAAGTGGCTCAAAATCTTGTTGAGCAATGTTCTATGTTAGACTATCACTATAGCCATTGGAGCTTTTTTTTTTGGAGCCGACCTGATGTTATCCTTGAAAGTGCATACTTATTATTGATCATCTAAGTGTGAATACAACAAAAGAGTGTTCATGTAAGAGTATAATTGATTGAAGATACAATTTGAAATATCATGTGAAGAAGCAGATAAAACTATTATGATAGGTCCGCAGGACTCTGCGCCCATGGCCAAGGACATGGAGGATACATTTGTGGTTGATAATGTTGAAGTATAAATGGAAACAATGGATATTGATCTAGACAAGTTTGAAGAAATATTTGTGAGTACTCAAGAGGCTGAGAGTCTTTATATCAGAAAGAAGATATATTGATTTAAGATATCACATAAAAGGAAGTAGAAAAAGAGAAGACTGAAGTGATGGATAGTTCATCATCATTGTTTTCAAGTTTGACACCCATAATAGACTTAGACTATGGGGAGTGAATAAGTAAGGGGGAGTATATAATCTAAAGGAGTCATGAAAAATAGATTAGATATTGCAGAAGAGAAGTATATGAAGAAGAGACTCAGTGAATTGGTTAGCAACTATACACTTGATCTTAGTTCACTCAAGGTTGGTCAAGCATCCTTGAAAGAGTTTGTAGAAAAAGGAAAAGAAGATAATATCAAAGGGGGAGTAAAATAATATATAGAATATGGAGTCTATCATATGATCAAAGTCCTAGCACATACTTCGACAAGATGAAGAAGCTACAATATGCATTATGCACCCATCTATAGATTATTGCATTTTGGGAGAAAGAGATCAAGAAGTTGTAGATTGCATATCCAGATGTGTATGCTGAGTAAGTACATAGAAGTGTTTTTGAGCACCTTTGTCATTAATGTCAAAGGGGGAGTAGAGTATAAAGAATATGGAGTCTGATACATGATAAGAGGGAGATATAAGATAGAGAGTTTTTGTATAAGAGTACAGATAGTAACTTCGCCATATTCCTTTGTTGCCATTAATGACAAAAAGGGAGATTGCTAGAAAGTTGACTATACTAGTGTATATGACTCTATTTAGTGTTTTCATTAATGCAAAAAAT
This sequence comes from Thuja plicata, assembly GCA_018584345.1. NCBI lineage: Eukaryota > Viridiplantae > Streptophyta > Pinopsida > Cupressales > Cupressaceae > Thuja > Thuja plicata. The sequence goes on along the minus strand of MU227340.1, from coordinate 2,314,208 downwards.
TCATATGAATTTTTGGAGTCAGCACACATTATCAGAAGATCAAAAATTGGCTAAGTATAGAAGACTGGACAATTAGCAGAGTACCAGAAGAACAAAGAATTAGTGCACATGCATACAATCGAGTTAGGGAATGTTACTTTGAAGATAAGCTTATAAGTATGTATTCATGATAAGTATAAGAGAGAATGATCATATGTGCAAGTATGAAGAAGATACAACTAGTTGAAGAGGTACAACCAGTGAATGCCAGAACAGGACAGAGATAATGGAAAGAGCCGATAGAGATTGTTTTGGTACAGAAGTTGAACCTATCCTCAGGACTTGCACCTTTGTATTAGTGATTTTTAGTGATCTCATCATGTGTGGTTAAAGGTTCATGACTTGATTCATCTGGAGAAATAAGTTAGAGCTAATTTGGTGGAGCAGACTGTGTGAAGAGATGCGTCTATTCAGTTTGAGTAAAGCAGTTGTAATTGATGTTGTACCAACTTAATGAAGGGTTGCGTGCTTAGTTAAGTGATCAAGATAGATGGTAAATTTTTTCCTAAAGATGACATGTTTTTTTCCCTTGAGGAAGTACTTATAGAAGGTCATTTGTGATTGGAGAACTTGCGATAGCCAGAGATAAGAAAAGAAAAGCAGAGTGTAAAAGCAACAAAGCTATATCTGTCATATGTTGATGATATAGATATTGAAGTAGAAGCTTTCAGAGTGAAGATAATATTTTTGTAGTGATTTACAAGAGGTTAAAGAATAAATGCACAAAAGGAACTGATCAGACAAGCAGTGTCACAACAACAGTTCACCTTGCAGATACAGTGTGTATCGAAGATCTAGAAGGTTGTAGCTTTCACCATTTGAGTAGTGAGATCTTGGATAGGGAGTCCTTGGATAGTAAGTCCACCACCCCTAACAGGGTCTAACCCTTAACAAGGTCACTATACTTCATACATTGTAAAAACAACTCCTAACATGGTTAAGGATCTTCTAACAAGGATCATAAGACGCTAGTATAGAATGTTTGTGGGTACTAATTCCCACCGGGGTTTTCACCTGCATTGGGTTTCCGCGTAATCATACTTGGTGTTATGAGTTGTGTATGTTTATCTTACTTGCATTGATATTCAATTCAGTACTTAAGCATTAAAGTTAAGATTCAAGATAATCAGAAAAAGTTATAATAGATAGATCACTGATTCACCCCCCCTCTCAGTGATCCTAATCCTATCAAATACACCTTGTCTAGTTGAAAGTAAAGGAACCATAATGTTGAATAACCTGATAAAATGTGAAAATTCCTTCTGGGTAAAAGGACTAAGTTATGATTTTTTAAGTGTTTCACAGTTGAATAATTCAGGTCACAGATTAGCATTTGAAAATAAGAAGGAAAATATCTTCAATGAATCAGGGAGATTGATTGGTATCGGTGAGCAGACAAAAGGTAACCTTTTCTATCTTGATGACACTAACACCACTTGTTTAATGGCTAAAAACAAAGACATATGGTTGTGGCACAAAATATTGTGTCATGTGAACTTTGACAACATGATAAAGATAAGAAACAAAAGGAATGTCAGATGCTTACCGAGCATGACTAAGCCTGAGCATATCATGTGCAAGAATTGTCAAAAAGGTAAGATGACAAATTCTAGTTTCAAGAGTAAAACCTATACATCTAATGCAATTATAGAATTAGTCCATAAAGATCTATGTGGACCCATGAGGAAAAAGAGCTACTATGGATATAAGTATTTTATTCTCTTTGTTGATGATTATTCTAGAATGATGACAGTCATGTTCTTAAAACATAAATCAGAAGCATTTAAGATGTTTAAATGGTATAAAGAAATGGTAGAAAAACAAAGTGAAAATAAATTAAAATTCTTAAGGTCAGATAGAGGAGGGGAATTTACTTCAGAAGAATTCACTGACTATTGCAATGAGCATGGAATTAGAAGACAATTTTCTGCACAGAGAACACCACAAAAAAATGGAATTGCAGAAAGGAGATACAGATCAATTGTTGAATGTACAAGAACATTGATGATTGGGAAAAGTATCACTTAAAATTTCTGGAGGGAAGCTATCAGTACTATTGTCTACACATTAAATGTAGTACAATTGAGGAAGGACACAAAGAAGACACCCTATGAGCTTTGGTATGGTCATACACCCAATTTAAGTTACTTTAGAATGATTGGTAGTCAATGTTATATATTGAAGGATGACAGAAATTGAAAACTTGACTCCAAAAGTGATGAAGGTATCTTTCTAGGGTATTCAACCAAAAGAAAGGCTTATAAATGTCTTAACAAGTCATCTAGCTAAATCATTGAAAGTAAAAATGTGAAAATAGATGAATTTGCAGAAAAGAATGATAAGGAAAGAAAAAAGGAACCAAAGGACTACAACAGGTTTGTTTATACAGAACCTAACACTCTACCCAAGCAACAGTGTCTCGCTCCCGAGCATCAACACATTGCCCCTGAGCATTAAGTTGTAATTACCGACAATTGGGAAAATCCTCAAGATGATGTTCTGAACAATGGAGACGAGAATGAAGGTCAAGAAGATGATCAGATTGATGAACACAGAGCTTAACCAAAAATTTCCAAGTATGTCAGAAGACATCATCCACATAATCAGATCATAGGAGACAAGAAGGATAGAAAAAGAAAAAGAAGTAAGTCACTTAACACCAGCTGTTTAATTTATGATTTTGAGCCTAAATATGTTAACAATGCACTTGACAATGAAGAATGGGTTAGTGCTATGAATGAAGAAATAGAAAAATATTACGCTTTTAGTAATGCATAAAATAAAAGAATTCATAATATGATTTCAAACACCGATGGTCAGTGGAACACTGATGAAAAGAGATCACCAAAATTCAAGTCACAGTGATGCCTGAGCAAGAACACCGACGAGCAGAATCACAAGCATAACCAACAGACAGAAACATAGTGTTAACCGAAAGAGAAGCCTAAGGATAATTGGAGTGTTGACCAAAGCTATCAAAGATTTAAACACTGGAATTAACTTGAGTTCAGAAATGACAAAATATCTAGCTGGTAGAGCTAAATATAGACTTAACTGATAATTATCTTTCTTTTCATCGACAAGATAAAGCCAGAGATAAGTAATGGATTTAAAGATATTTTGTCTAGTTGGCAAGAAGATCTCTGAGAGATAAAACAAGAGTTTTGCTTTAAATCTAATTGGCGAGAATTGTGGATCACGCCAAGATCAAGAATATCAAGAACCCAACAATGATGATATCATGTCTATAAAGAGATAACTCAATTCATTACAAATTATGTGGGTGAATGAATGAAAAGAGGATGCAAAAGAGAAACTGATGAAGAGAAACTTCATATAGTCCTGATCAATCAAGCTAAGGAAAGAGATAAATTTTTATGTGGACACTGAGCAATAGAGAACAGCATCACCGAGAAGAATCAAAGTGGAGAAAATGTATAAATCGAGATATATTGATCAAAATAGTTTTATGAGATTACAATAGATCTGAAAATTTGCAAGTATAAGTTGTATATGTGAACAGATCATACTGTTTCAGTTTAACCATTGATTCATAAAGTCTCTTAATTGAGCAGGATTTAAAGATCCTTTCTATATTGAGATACATCCAAAGGAGTATCAAAAAGTTTGATCATGAAGATAGCATGAGAAGCCAGATACCTATTGACAGGCCAAGTGAGTGTTTGATCAAGGAAGGTAGCATAGAGATGCCCGATATCAAGTGACAGACTAAAATTTTAAATCATCTAACAAGGTCACACCTAACAGTGTGTTTGTAACCTTTAACAAGGTTGGCTCTTCACCGAGCTCACTTCAGAAGAGTGAAAATTTTGGGTTACTAGTCTGAAGTGGTTTTTCCCTTAATAGGGTTTCCACATTAAAAATCCATGTGTCAATGTGTTTATGAGTCATTACTTTAGTGTTTTGCATTACACATAACTTAATTGGATTGATCGATATACTCTAGATAATTTACTATCTTTCGGTAAATTAACAGACTGTTATTCGGTAAACATACAATAGAAGGTTTAACAAAGCATTTTGAGTAGTAGTATTTTGATAATAATATTTGGAGGCATTCATCTTATAGAGCTGAAGATAACTAGAGGCTTAATATTGTGGTACTAAGTTTTTGGGTTGATTATTGGAATATTTTTGAGACCACTGATTCACCCCCCCTCAGTTATTACTAACAAGTCATGCCTGCAGAAATAATGAAATCAATGGGACTGAAGGTATATACTCCTCATGGGAGGTGTCAAGAAATAGATTTAAGAGAAGTGTCTGTCATAGGTACTATTAAGTCTTTTCCTTATACACTTGTTGCATTTACAGAAAAGATATTAACAATGAGTGTTCTAGTAGTTGATATTCCACCTCAATATGGATTATTGCTATCTAGGAAGTGGAGTGCCTTAATGGGAGGGAGTATCTAGTGTGATCTATCCTTTGAAACATTTTACATAGAAGGTAAAAATTTCAAGGTATCTAGAGAAGTCAGAAATCCCCACATGATTGAGGAGAGTGAAGATGCAACAATGAATTGTTTCTTAGATACTGACATTGGATCCTTTCAAGTGCAAGAAAATAAAGCTGAGAGGGATGTCCAACATATGATGCTATCAGAAGAGAAGGACAATCTCACAGATGAAACTAACTTATGGACAATGTTCTTTGATGGTGCAATCTCAAAGGAAGGAGATGGTGCAGGAGTATTACTAATAGCTCCCAGTGGTAAGACCTACAAGTTCGCATTTTCTCTGCTATTTACTTGTAATAATAACATTGTAGAATATGAGGCTTTTCTAATAGGATTGAGATCATATTCAAGACACAATATTAAATAAATTAGAGTCATTGGGCACTCTGAGTTGGTTATTTCTCAAACAAGGTCCAGATATGCTTCAAAGAATTAGAGGCTAAAACAGTATAGGAATGATGTTTGGGATGAGATTGAAAGATTTGATACATTTTGCATTGATCAGATGGACAGAAGTCAGAACAAGATGACAAATTTTATGGCTAATATTTCCTTGAGGCCTGAAGACATTACTTTTTCAGGAATCTCTAGTATAGAGATTCAATCTAGACCATCCATCCCAGACACTACTGAAAATTAGCAAGTCTATGATGATGACTTGGATGTTTTAAGATTCTTATATTTTGAATCAAATTATGGTGATAAAGATATGGACTTTACTGGTTTTGAGGAGACCATAGATGGAAAATACTGTATTCTTGGAAGGGAGGTTCTCCAATTAAAATCAAATAAGGTACCCAAAGGTTTGGTTGTACTTGAGAGAGATTTTGATAGCAAAGACAAGCCTTTATCTGTAAATACAGTGAGTAAACCTGAAAACCCAGAGGAGATAAACTTGGGGACAGAACAAGATCCTAAAAAGGTATATATTGGTAAGAAAATGTCCCCCAAGCTTAGATATTCACTGGTAAATCTTCTTAGAGAATATAGACATGTTTTTGCATGGTCTTATGACTTAAAAATATACAGAGAAGATTTATTCTAGCATGAGATTCTGTTAAAAGAAGGCACTAAGCCTTTTAGATAGAAAGTTGAGACCTGTTAATCCTACTCTAGCACCCAAGATGCAAGATGAATTGAAAAAGATGAGGGATGCTAGAATTATAAAGCCTATAAGGCATTCAACATGGGTATCCAATTTGGTACTAGTTAGAAAGAAAAATGGAGATATCAGACTATATGTGGACTTTATAAATTTAAATATTAATTCATTGAAGGACAATTATGGATTGCCCAACATGGAAGCAATGTTGCAAAGAGTCATAGGTTCTGAGATGATTTCTATGTTGGATGGCCTTTTAGGGTATAATCAGGTCAAGGTCAAGAAATATGAACAGTTCAAGACTGCATTCACCACACCCTGGCGAACTTATGTATACGAAAGGATTCCCTTTGGCTTGACAAATGCTGGGGCTACTTTCCAAAGAGCCATGGACTTGGCATTTGCAGATTTTATAAACAATTTTTTGGTAGTCTATCAAGATGATCTTACTACTTACTCAGAAAAAATAGATCAACACTATGATCATCTTGAAAAGATATTTGTAAGAGCACTAGAGTATGGGGTTTCCTTTAAACCAAAGAAGTGTGTTTTGGGGGTAACAAAGGGAATTATTTTAGGACACATTGTCTCTAAAGATGGAGTTAGAATTGACCTTGAAAGGGTGAGTGCAATTGATAAAGTCCCTCAACCCAAGATTGTCAAGGGCATTCAGTCCTTCTTTAGAAAAGTGAACTTCTTAAGGAGGTTTGTTACAAACTTTGCAGAGACTAGTTTGCCAATCTCAAAGATGATGAGGAAAGGAGCCAAAGTGGAATGGACTCAAGAAGCATGTAAGGCTTTCTAAGATATCAAGAAGGCTATTAAAAATACCCCTATTTTGTGAACCCTGATTATACCAAGCCACTTCAAATTTTCTCCTTTGCTTCTTATAATACTATTGATGCAGTATTATTACAGAAGAATTCAAAAAGCTATGAACAACCTATTTCTTTTTTCAGTAAGTCTATGCAGGAAGCATAGCTGAAATATGATATTATGGATAAATAAGCCTATGCTTTGGTCAAGGTTGTTAAATAATTTAGATGTTGTTTGGTAGGAGAAACCGTAATTTCTTATGTGCCAAGTGCTACTATAAAAGATATCTTAGTTCAACAAGAAGTCTCAGGGAGGAGATGTAGATGGATTAATAAGATCTAAGAATTTAATATTGATATTCATATCACTAAATTGGTAAGAGGTCTAGGACTTGCTAAACTCATGGCTCAAAGAAATTTAGATGCAAATCATATTGATATGTTAGAAGAGGAGTAGAGACCTTATATTTGTGATATGGATTGTTCTGATTGGTACAAGGACATCATTGGATACTTGTAGAAGATGGTGCTTCCCCCTGACATGAATGATAATAAAAAGAGAACAGTCAAGTTACATGCTCTGAAGTATGCAATAATTCAAGGACAATTATGGTGGAGGAGAAATTAAGGGGTATTGCTCAAATGTGTAGATCATGAAAGATCTGAGGATCTCTTGAAAGAAATGCATGATGGTGCATGTGGTGACCATTACATGGCTAAGGCCACTACCCATAAGATTATCAGATCTAGCTTTTGGTGGCCAACAATCTTCAAATATTCCCACTTTTATGTGATGGTTGTCAGAGGTTTTTCTATTAGTAATAACTAAGAGAGGGGGGGGGGGGGGAATTAGTGGCCTT
>MU227340.1:2265643-2293717 GCA_018584345.1 Thuja plicata | reverse complement strand
CATTAGATTTCTGTTATCTCTTGCTACATCATATGATTTAGAGATAGAATAGATGGATGTGAAGACAACTTTCCTTCATGGTGATTTGGAGGAAGAGATTTATATGTCACAGCCTGAGCACTACATTCTTAAAGGTAAAGAATCCTTAGTTTGCAGATTAAAGAAATACCTATATGGTTTGAAGAAATCTCCTAGGATGTGGTACCTTAAGTTTGATACCTTTTGTTGTCAATTGGATTTGTAAGATCAAAATCAGAACAATATGTTTATTTCAGAGTTGAAAATGATTGCCTTCTTATTGTTGCATTATATGTTGATGATATGTTGCTGTTTGGGAAGGGTAAGGGTATGATTTCTGATTTTAAATCTCAGTTGTTAGCACAGTTTGAGATGAAATATCTTGGGGCAAAAAGGTACATCTTGGGTATGGAAATCAGTAGAGACAGGTCTAACAGAAAACTTTGGTTGAGTTAGAGTAAGTATGTGAAGTCTGTGTTGGACAGGTTTAGCATGGCAGATTGTAGACCACTATGTATTCCTATTATAGAGGGAACAAAGTTATCTGTAGATGATTGTCCAAAATCTCCTAGTGAGGTGGAGGACATGAGTAGAGTACCTTATTCTAGTGCAGTTGGCAGTCTTATGTATGCTATGGTCTGTACTAGACTAGAAATTGCCCAAGCAGTGGGAGTCCTGAGTCAGTTTATGGCTAACCCTGGATGGGTACATTGGGATGCAGTTAAGCGAGTATTTAGATATTTGAGGGGTACATCATATTACTCCATATGTTCTCTTCTAGATCTCCACATTCAGTTTTTATTTGTGGGTTTTTGGATTTAGATTGGGCAGGTGATATTAATAGCAGGAGATCCACCAGTGCTTATGTGTTCACTATGTTTGGTGGTGCCATCAGTTGGATGAGTAAGCAACAACCTGTGTTTTCTTTGTCCACTACAAAAGCTGAGTACATGGCTGCTACTCATGCTTGTAAGGAAGCCATTTGGCTTAGGAGATTGTGTTTTGATGTTGGTGTTGATGCAGAATAGATTATTATTTGGTGTGACAGTCAAAGCGCTATTTTCCTTGCGAAGAATCCAACTTTCCATACCAGAATGAAGCACATTGATGTGCAGTTTCACTTTGTGAGAGATATGGTGGAAGATGGAAAGGTAAATTTGGAGAAGGTAGATACTATGAAGAATGTTGCAGATTCATTAACGAAACCAGTGGGCACTATGAAGTTCAGATGGTGTTCGGAGTCTATGGGCCTTTTGGCCTATAGTGGTTAGTTCCTGTTATGTTCCTATTGCTCTTACAAGGTGTTTGACAAGTGGGAGAATGTTAGGAATAAGGTGTCTCAACCTTGGATAATTCCTATTCTTATTATTTGTTTTGTAAAATGTATTTCTTGCAAATAATGTAATTAAGTGTGAGTGTACATGTCTAGTTGGCATGTTGATGTGTCACTCCACTTGATGTGTCAGCATCTTGAATTGTGTGTAAAGAGATCATGGCTGAAATGGTTATGATAGATTCCTATGACACGTAAGAGCTATTTCTAGAAGATTCAATGATAGGTGAAGACATGAAATGACATGTGGCAACTGATAAAGTTGATTACTATACACTCTTCCAAAATCAAAATTTTAGGGTTCCTATTTTCTCAGAGAATGGTAAAACCCTAATACGGCTATCTTTGGAAGTTGCCCTAAAAAGGAAAGCACATGATATAAGCATTTTTTAGGGTTGCAGATAGATATAGAGAAAGAGTGTATTGTTGGTATGATCTAGTGCTACTATATTTGTCTTGGAGTGTCTATTATCTCCTGAAAGAACTTGCATTGCAAGTGTGTTGTAACCGTTGTGTTGAAGATAATATATTATGCAGGTTTTGGAGTGCTAGGGTTTTTTACTGAAAGGTTTTCCCCAAGGTAAATCATTGTGTCATTCTCTATTTCCTGTATGCATGGTATATGGCTGCAATATCATTGTTAAAGTAGTTAACAAATCTGAAATTGTAAGGATTTAAAAGAATTTGCATAATACTTTCCTTTAGAGATTAGTGTAGGAAGTTGTTTCCGCACCTGAGTTTCCTTACACCGTTATCCCTTGATCGTGAGATGATATCCTTTTACCCATCAAGGCATCATGCCTGTATGACAAATGGTAGTATGTGGGACCATGGTCAGAGATCAAGTGAAGTTAATCATTGATCACATAATATTTAAATTGTGTGGTTGGCGTGATTCCTTAATTACAAGATGCTCGAGATCTACCCATCAAGGCATTACGTCATCTCAATGCATGGCACTTGTCAAATTTGGGGCCCGTTTGAAGTCAGCTAAAGAGACAACAAGTTGTAGAAGATCTAATGGATGATGTAAACCCTTGATGAAAATATTAATTTGATCTAATCATTGAGGCATTGTGCCCTTTCACCATGTGTCCTATGTGGGTTTGGCTTGGCCACAAGGTAATTAAGGTAAAGTGCAGTCAAGTTGAAAAAAATATATAACGGATGATTTGAAGCCTTAAAGGGAAAGTGCTTGAGATCTATTCATTAAGGAATCACACCTTGTGATGCGTGTCCATGGAAGGCCAGGATGAGGTCAGAAGGTAAAGTAAAGAATGATCAAGTGGGTTTTGATTGGATAGACATCGTATTGCCTCAAAGAAAAAGTGAATGAGATCTAGCTATCAAGGCATTATGTCATGGTGACATCTGACACAAATGATGTCATCAGCAATGGGTCAAAAGGTAGGTAAATAGATAGTAAGTTGAAGAATATCTAATGGTTTGCATAAATCCTCAATCAAAGGATGAATTCAATCTAACCTTTGAGGCATTGCGCCTGCTTGACGCATGTCTGACCCACTCAGCACAGGTTAGAGGACAACAAGGATTTCTCAAAGCCAGTAGTGAAGTGACACAGCGAGGTTAGTGGGACCTGTGTTTGCGAAGGTAGGGATGATTAAAGAGTGGTAAAGTCAAATGTAATCTAACGGTGGGCGTGAAGCCTTTGAACAAAGTTGCGCAAAATCTAATATTTGAGGAATTGCGTTTGCATGCCACGTGGTGGATCAGATCGTAGGCCTTGATAACTTAAATTATATCGATGGCTCAATTTTAAAGTTGATAAAGGATTCAATCTCAGCCATCTGATTCATTTTCCACGCCACCTGTGACCATTTGTATTTAATTTAAAATATTTAAATGTTGTTCTCAGGGTTTTGTGGTGGTCAAGTGATATTTTGTCTCATAGCCATAAATGCTACGATCTAATCTTATGGATCAATTTCTGAATAGCTATTGAAGACTAGAAGGAAATAAATTTGATATGATAAGGTGCATTCAAGACCAGAGTTGAAAAATAGAATTTTATATCAGAAGATGAGTGCATTTGGAACTGCTTGTTAATTTCTACATTTATATGAGCTACTCTCATAGTCATGCTTTGGGAATTCTTTTATTTTAGGGTACTGCGCTCACATCCATGGATTAGGCAAAATTGATTGTAGATCAAATTTGCACAGATCGAAGAGAGTTAGGGTTTCAACTTGATTTTAAAATTTAATGTCTTGACATTGATTGGTTGTAACCCTAACCCTAAATGTTTTGATGCTTGTAGCATTATTGTTCTTATAAAATAATATTCAAGACAATTTAGAAAGGGCTGGAGAATTGGGAGAAATATTGAAAAGCATTGGGCTTGTATTTATTTCTAGTCTAGGATATAGAAAATGTTGTTTAGATTGTATTAAAGCAAATTAGAAAGTTGTATGTTCTTTTGCATATTTTTGAAGTGTGTATTTCCTTGTCATATTGTTGCACAAACAAGATTTCAATATACTTAATATAAGTTGTCTCAGATTTGATTCTCTCCTTTGTGTTATCTTTGAGTTGTAAGTTTTATGGCTTGATGTATAAGTTAAGCTTATGCATGTGTGTAATCCATAAGTTTTTTATCTTGGATCAAATTAAAAATCTTTGGATATTACATTGAGTCTACCTGGATATCTATTTGAGGATCTTGTAGTGTGTGGTATGAGAGTTCTTATGTTTATAGCTTTTAATCTTGACCAATAAGGTGTTTCAACTTTAGTATTGTATTTAGGATTTATCCCAATGGATAAGGCACTGATCTAGAACTAGTATTTCTATTGAGATACATATCTGAATGGTTTGGTTATATCTTGTCCCTAAATATAATCAAACTCATTACCAAATTTATTTACTTTTACAGTTGTTGTTGTTATTCCACCCATGGTAGTGGAGATTCAATGAATTTTAGGTTCGTATTTAGTACTTACCATTTATCTGTTGTTCAAATCCATAAGTAGAAGGTGTTGTAAAGAATTGAGTTTAGTCTAGATTAGGTGTACCCGCCTTGGTTTTGCAGAGCCAGAAGTGCAGAGGAAAGTCTTGTCCCTATAGTTGGTCTAGTTATCTTACAGAGCTTTCAGACTTGGAGCTAACCACTCCTAACATCAGCCTTAAGATATATTGGTTGCTTTTTGTAGCGTAACATTTTTAAACACTAACACAATTAACAATTTTTTTAGAATTTTTTCAGGTCTTTTTATGCTTTTTATGGTCTTTTTTAAGGATCATATTCAAAATTTTAATGATTTTTTTTAGGACATTATGCAATTTTTTTTTAATTTTTTTTGAGGACATTAATATTTACATGAGCAAGATGTCTCAAAATTTCCCCCAGTGTCTATCAAGACAAGGACATTGTGAAAGGAGAAATGGACTGGTAGATGGATGAAGGAAAAGGGTTTCTTGCATTGGATATGTTTGGGTGCCAATGACTATCTAAGAAATGGGATAACATTTTTTTGGTCAAGCTTAAGGATTAGACATGATAATGATAGGGAAATGAAATTGTGCATTGGATGGCATGCAAGGAATGTACATGTCAAGAGGTTTTTGAAAATATGTTGTGCATTTTACGTCCTTATTTTTTTCAAGACCAAGAAATAGATTTGGATAGGATAATGTCTAGATATGAATATGACAATGATAGAATATAGATAGGATAAACAAGATTAAGAATGTACCAGGGTAAGGGATATGAATGAAAGGTTAGGATAGGATAGGAAAATTGGACCAAACAAATGTAGGCATTGTAAAGGAGATAGGACATGTGATGCTTTAATGGAGATCTTTAGCCTTGTCAAGATCAAAGTTGGGAAAAAGGGAATAGGATAAGGGATATGACAGGCATAGGATAATGGAGAAAATGATAGGGATAATGGAGGATAAAGACATGGGTATGATATTATAGGAAAACATGGATGAAACCTGCCCCCAAGTATTTAATGCAAGAATTTCATAAAATTATACATGATGCTTGTTTGTCAAGTTTTCATCATGGTGCTTTCCAAAAGTGCCTATTTGCTAGGTTTTCATTATTGGATGGAATTATTTCTCTTTATTTTATTTTTTTTGTGTTACCAAGACGCTTTGTTTCCAGGTTTTCATCAAAGCACCTTTTTCAATTTTTCACTTGTTTTGCATTTTGTTTTTTGCCTTTTAGCTCTTTTTTGAATTTTTTGATCAAAATGGGAAAATAATACACACAAGAGGAACCATAAAAATATAAATCATGCACAATCAAGCTATCCAAACACAAAATAAATTGAGACAAAGAAATGCAAATTATGAACAAAACTCCCTCAATTTGACTATTGTGCTCTTTCTTGCTTCTCCAAATATTGATGTAGCTCTCATATGGACATAATGCACTCAAAATGGGAAAGAAAAAGACTATAATTATGGTAATAAGATTCTAAATGTAAAGGTTAACTTGATTGAGAAAATTGATCTCAATTTATAGGATTAGAGACCAAATTTTAGAATTAGCAATTAGGTGCACAAATTGGAAGATTGTCATAATTGAGAAGTGAAATTGGAAAAGTGTCATACTATGACACATTATGAAAAATTGTAAGAGATTCAATTGGGAAATTAGTGTGGAGAAGGAAAGGGAATTTTTCATAAAATATGACAAATTATGATAAAGGAAAAGAGGAAACTGTCATAAATTATGACAACTGTGACAAATGGAAGCTAATCAAAAGGACAAAATTTTGAATTATAAAAACTCATATTTCCCAAAAAAATGGAAATAGTAAATAGGAATTAACCATTTAATTAATTTTGGAGACATTCAAAAGAGGATAAATTAATGGATCACTGATTGAATTGATGGAAATTATGCGAAGCTGACTTGATTTTGATGACTTTGGTGAGGATAAAGAACAATTTTTATGGTTCTGTAATGGTTCAGGAATGATGAGGCATCGATGATCTTTGACAATGCACTCAAATTGATTGCTGAGAAAATGGCATCGATGAACTTTGACAATGCTATTGAACAAGTCATATGATGATGAGGCATCGATGCAATTTGACAATACACTCAAATAATGATGAGGAGAAGGCATTGATGAAATTGACAATTCTCCTAGAGAGACATCGACAAAGTTGACAATGATCCTGGATTGATGATGATAAGGCATCGATGAACTTTGACAATGCCTTGGACAAGATTGATGATGATAGCATCGACGAAATTTGACAGCAGTATCGAATGAGGATTGAAAAGAGATGAAGACAAATTGATGAACTTTTACAATGCCCTAGAATAATCTAAATGAGTTTGGAAAGATCTTGGATTGATTAGGAAGAGATTAAGAATGATTAGGATCAATTATGATTAGTTTAGGAAGATGATCAATTTGGCCAAAATGAGAGAAATATTAGTAATCAATGACATGGAATAATGACACAATATTAGTGAATGATATCAAACACAAAATATAGAAGACATGTTAAAAATGAGGGCATATGCATTGAACCATTTTTGAGTGTCTACAATAGGAACACCTTTGGTCTATGAGTTTCTTTACCATGGACTATTTATCCTTTTCTCTTTGAGCTTGTGAATTGTTTCCTAGAACAAATAAAACACTCAATTTATTGCATCCATTCCCTTAGTAGAGAATTAATTTAGTTAAATAAGGGCTCAAGGTTATCTAAATTCCAAACACATTTTGTAAAATCTTTTGGGTCTAAAAATTATTTTGAGCTACCTTAAATTATGAAATCATAGGATCCTTTCAAAATAAAGGAATAATTCATAGCCACTAAATTAACATCTACTAAATAAAACCCTTGATGGTATAGGTGTGCTCTATTATACATTTTCCCCATGTATTAAGCCCGTAAAAAAGACATAAAGAACAAAAAGGGAAAAAACAAACACAGGCATCTAATCTTTTCCATGAAATCAAGATCCCAACCATTAAAAATAGGCTCCCAAAAAATGGACATAAAATAATCTATGATAAAACCTAAGATAAATGATTGACATGAGAATGAATGCAAAAACATGAAATGTTGTTGCAATTTTGTTCCCTTGAAACCCAAAATAGAAAAGCCAGGAACCCATGTTCAACAAAACAATCACAATGGAATTTTTGTTTTAACAATAATGAGAAAACCCAAAGGAGGGCTATAAAAAGATAGCACCTATAATAATACTTGGGGGAATGATTGAGAGCATGGAATCTATCCTTCTGGGGAATGACATTTTTTTTATTAAAAGGCGTGAGGAAACCCCATTCAAAAGCATGACGGTTAAAGAAGAACCAATCTGGTAAAACCACCACCAAAGCATAGAGCACCCCCATAGCATATGTAAAATCCATTCCATTGAAGGACCATGTATGTTATCCCCATATGGATACAACTAGAACTGATATGATCAGAGAATACTAAAAACATTACTCCAAGTGTGCGTGTAACTACCTCTCTATCATTTTTCCTAATTTCATCCTTTACACTGACTAAGTACAAACATCCCAGTGATTACAAATTATTGATGTTGTTCATCAGAGGTGCACATGCAAATGAATCTTGTAGACAAAACCCTCATTGCATTACCACTTTTTGTCATCGACATCAGAAAACTGGCCTACAATCTATTTTTACATTTATTTATGTATATGTTTATATAAGTATTAATATTTCTTTATGTATAATTGTCTATATTTTTATATATTTTGTTTCTATATTTGTTTATATATATACATTAATGTTTATTAAGTATTGGTATATACCTATGTATAATTGTCTATATATTTATATATTTTCTATGTCTATATTTACTTAATTATATATATATATATATATATATATATATATATATATATATATATATAACATGCGAACACAATAGGGAAATCAAATTGGCTTCAAATCATAGTTAAAAATATTAACAATTTAGTAGCATAATGAATAATAAAAGTTAAAGAATGTAAAATTTAAATTTTTTTATAAAATATGTGAAGGCCTTAAGAGTGCATCGAGAGAAAATGTCTTCCACGTAATAGGTATTTTTGGTGCACCAAGAAACCTGGGTGACCAAATGAGTTTCTTAGGTAGGGCTCGATGAGGGGGGCTTAAGCTCTTTGGATAATGATCAAATTCAAAAGAAAAAAAGAATACAGTAATAGTCATTTATTTAGTCATTTTTATTTGTCTGACCAATTATTTAGTTTTGATTTTACCCGATGACCAAATTAGTCATTTATATTTGTGAATTGCAAAACATTAGTAGAATTTGATCATTTTTAGTCACGTAGTCATTTATTTATCAAATTATACTAGTTTAACTTGATGTAGAGAAGGGGTATAAATGATCTCAATTTCTTAAAAACCACTTGGAAGAACCTTTGAGTCATTCTACAAAGTACTTCATAGATCACCACTATTCCTTTTAGTCCTACAAATGGACCTATTTCTACATAACTTTTGAAGAAGACCTGATAGCCCAAATGTAAAACTAGTTTGAGATACTCTTTTTCTCATACAAAACATATCTAAAAATGAGGTAGGGTTACTTTGCAATGAATGGGTCAAATTTTGACTATCCCTATTTATATTAGGCTTAATTTGACATTTGGGCTTATGGCAACTTGAGATTTGCTCTCATAATAATTAAAAAAGGGTATTTAATAAATTTATTGTCTTATAAAGGGCATATACACTCCCTTCAATATCCCACAATAGTTCTAAACCACCCTTGTTTGGTACAATGCAAATTTAGACTTCTCATCAATGTTTTTCAGCTTGATACATGTTGATTTCAGAACTGGGGTATCAGTTTTACATGTGCAAACCTTATCCCAAGTTACTAAATTTTTTGAATATTTAATATAATATTATTATAGACCATTCCACCAATTCTTATGATTTTTAACTAGTGTAATGGTGTTCTATGCATTTTTCTTTGTTTCTAGATACCCTAGGTATGTTTTTTGATCCGTCTGGAAAACATTGCTTGTAGCTCCCTCAAAACTTAATAGATTTGAGTGAAACCAATTGTAATGGAAAGATAACTCAATGGATATTCATACCCAATCACTTATAGGTATAAATTAATCTTTAAAGGCATGTGAAATTCAATAAAATGACAAGGAAACATTCAGATTTGCATAAAATAATGATTTATTTTATTGTTTCAACCTCCAAAACTTCATTCAACCACCTTTTGTTAATGATACAAGCCATTTTACATGTTTAAAACCATTCTCTAATTATTCCCAACCAATTTTAAAATTATTAACTAACTAAAACAACATTATGCATTTTATGAAAAAAAAATGCAAAAGTTGCTTGACAACATTGTGCAACTTTAACAATTTTTACATTTTTGCATTTCCTATCACCTAAGAACCCAACCATGAATCCAATCAACCTATAATGGTCAAAAAATACCTTATTACATGAAATAAAATCACACAAAACCAAAATTCCAACTTTGGACACTTTGGACCTAATAGACCTAGGGTGCTCTTGCACCAGATACCACAACACAATGATTTATGTGGTGAAAACTCTTTCGAGAGAAAAAAATCCGCACTCCAAAATCCACTCAATATATTATTCAGAAACAATAAAAAAATACAATATATTTGCAGAGAAATTTTATCACACGAGTATCACCAACCAAAGATCCTAAGGTAACTCATTAGCTATAAGACTCTTACACACAATCTCCATCGTACACACCTAATATATAAGAGATACAATCCATGAAACTATTTATGGTAGTACAAAACAATGGGCTATAACCACCCAAGAAGGGATTCCCAACTTATCTCCAACCTAAGATTCCCTATAATGTTTTATAACACACACCAACAAGTGTAGCTCACTTTTACAACTCATTTACATGTCCAATACGTTTTTATATTTCCAATTTCAGGAGACCAAACTTATAGAGGCCATAACTTTTTTTTTGTATTAAGTATAAAGTATGAGAACAACAGAGTATATAGACCAAAACAAATGTCACTATCTCATGTCTGATATGAACTAGATATGACAAGATACACAACCCCGTTGTTTACATATTTAGATACATATCCAAATTAGAAACAATTATATCTTTGACAATGTAGTTACAAAAACAAAAATATAATCAACTATACAAAAAAATCCACTCATAATTATACTCCTATGGATGTC
The DNA here is from genome assembly GCA_018584345.1 of Thuja plicata. Taxonomy (NCBI): domain Eukaryota; kingdom Viridiplantae; phylum Streptophyta; class Pinopsida; order Cupressales; family Cupressaceae; genus Thuja; species Thuja plicata. The sequence continues at coordinate 2,283,174 of MU227340.1, read as the reverse complement.
TATTGTTCATGATCCTAGTTGAGTCTATCAACCCAAACCATCCATCCCGCATCACCGCCCATCCATCTAAGCACACGACTCTCCATAACATGAGACATATAGGGGTGAGTCATAATCTATAAGACTCATACACATAATCTCCATCATACACACCTAATATATAAGAGGTACAATCCATGAAATTGTTAAATGGTATTACAAAACAATAGACTATAACCACCCAAGAAGTGGTGACCAACTTATCTCCAACCCAAGATTCCCTATGATGTGTTATAACACACACCAACAAGTGTATCTCACTTTTACAACTCATTTATGTGTCCAATACATTTTTATATTTCCAATTTCAGGAGACCCAACTCATAGAGGCCATAACTTTTTGATAGGACGTTTGATTGAAAAACCTTTTGAAGAGCCAAAAATCTCATGATGTTATCTATCAAGCTATAAATCACTACATCAGTTATAAACATTTTTGGGATATTTAAGAGCCTCTGTGGCCATAAAAAATGACTTTAAAACTTTCAGTCACAACTTTAAAAATTAAAAACTTTAATATCTTCAAATCTAAACATGACCTTGTAACAAAAGTTTACTAGCATTCTTATCTAGCCAATTTAGCCTTGGGAAAAATTTCAAACCAATTTGTGCTTAATATAAACTTACTATATAAATAGTAACCTTATGTAAATACAAGGTTGCGATATGATTTTACTAACATTCTCCCACTTGTTTACAACCTTGCAATGACAAATGAAGTATCTACACCATAATTAATTGCTAGGGTTTATGTAGAGACTTTGAACACCATCTGAACTTCTATGTGATCACAACCTAATTAAATAATCTACAACATTGAACAATGTCTCTACCTAAACAAAATTCACCCTGTCATCCTCTACCATATCCATGACAACATGCTACCGAGCATCAACATGCTTGGTTTGAGCATAGAAATTTGGGTTCTTAGATGGGTAGATCACACTAACCATCACAATAAATTATCATTGCTTCTTGTTTTATTTCAACATCTAAACATAATATCTTAATCCAAATGGATTCTTTACAAGTATGAGTAGTAGACAAATTCTTAGCTTTAGTGGTGGAAAAAGAAACCACAACATGTTTTATTACTCATCCAACTGATTTCACCACAAAATGAAGAAAATTTGGATATTTTGTTCTCAATATCACTTGCCTATCCCGAATCCACGTAAGCATGATTATCAATGAAAATCTTGTCTCCTATAAAAATACCATTATAAAACAAATAATGCTCTCATATACCCTTCAAATATCTAAAGAATCTTTTAGCCACTTCTCAATGAATTGTACAAATATTATACATAAATTGGAAAGAACTTCTATTTCTTGGGAAGTGTCTAGTCTATTATAGACCATAACATACATCAAAATTCCAACTACACTTTGTTAAGGTACTCTCCTCATGTCTTCCATCTATGATGGGGATGTATGAAAATCTAAAACAAATAAATTACAATTGTAAAAGGAACACATAATGATCTACAATCCCGAATATTAAACCTCTATAAAGATAGATTCAAATACTTACACTGGCCTAACCATAGCTTTTTTTCACTCTATCTCTTCTAGTTTCCATTCCAAGAATGTGTTTAACCTTCACCAAGGTCTTTAATTTCAAATTTAACAGCAAGATGTGGTGCATGGAAGGTAGGAAGAGCCAAGGCCAAAGGCACACCCAGCTATCTAGCCACCTTGAGGAGTAAACACAATGGAAGCAAACAACATAGAGAACAAAACCAAGGAGAGAAGGAACATAAAATATAATTTATTGATTCATCCAATTACAACATACATGCCTAGTTGTGAGGCCTTCTGGGTTACGACCAACAAAATGGACAGTTCGGTACACATAGGAACTCAACCAACACTGGATAGCTCGACACATAATGCAACTTGGAAAGAACTACAACTCGACACTTACTGGTAGAATAAACAAAGATGAGCAGGATAACAAGGCAACCCAGGATGCTCCTGCATCAAGATGAGACTTTAGTTATTAAATCATACATTTCCTTTACTAATGAATAACATATCATCAATATATAATACAATGTCTAGGAAATTATCACCACTAGATTTACAATAAACACAATGATTTGATTTAGAAAACTCAAATCCCAAACTCAACACACATATAAAAAATTTCTAGTACCAATCCCAAGACTATGTTTGATGTTATACAAATTTTTATTAAATTTGCAAACCAAATCACTTTTACCTTTTCTATATAGTGCTCTAGTTTTGTCATATAAATTTCCTCCTCCAAATCACCATGAAACAAAGAAGTTTTCACATCAATTTTCTCAACCTCTAAATCATAAACAAAATAATAGAAAGAAAAAATCTAATAGATATCATTTTTGAAATAAGAGAGAATATCTCAATATAATCAACACCCTAAACTTGAGAGTAGCCTTTAGCAATGAAACTTTCTTTATACTTCACAATGCCTTCATCTAAAACAATATTTTTCTGAAACACCCATCTGCAACCAACAAGTTTTCATCCTTTAGGCAATGGTAGAATATCCCACATATCATTATTTTTCAATTCTATCATTTCTCCATCCATAATAATTTTCTAGGATTTTGTATCATTTGTACCTAATACCTCTTCTATAGATATAGTGATGAATGTCACTCCCCTTATTCAACCAAGCACACACAACACTACACAGAAATAAATAGAAAATTGCAAGAACATAAATATTTTATTTCTATTATCTTCAATGAAAAGAAATGACATTACAACAATCTGGAAAATAACATGCTACAACCACATAGGCCTTCTTATTACAATAATCTACAAGACAAAGCCACAATATACACTTCTGGAACTAATCTTGAAACCTACCTTCATCCATGTATATGTAGCACCAATAACTGGCTTAGAATATTGTAGAAAGTGAAACTTTCCCATTTGGTCCTCCAACGGTTCAATTTCTTGCCTAAGTGATCTCTCTCTCTCTCTCTCTCTCTCTCTCTCTCTCTCTCTCTCTCTCTCTCTCTCTCNGTGCTCTCTCTCTCTCTCTCTCTCTCTCTCTCTCTCTCTCTCTCTCTCTCTCTCTCTCTCTCTCTCTCTCTCTCTTTCTCTCTCTTCTCTTTTGTATCCAAACTTGAGTCTTGATGGCACAACTTCTTGAAGTCATAAATTTTGAATTGTGTACCTAGTTTTCTATTATAACCTCTTTTTTCAAACCTCTCGAAACACTCTACTAGGACCACATTGTGTTATCCCAAACAAGTTTTGATCCCTTTTGGAGCCCGTAAGGCCTTCAAAACTAAGTTCAAAGTTTTTGTACCACCTCATCAAAACAAAAATATTTAATATCTTCAAAACCAGACTTGATCTTTCCACAAAACATTATCGACATTCTTATATATCTAAAATGAACCTCAAGTGAAGTAATTGGGAGAATCCATGTTCAAATGAAAAACTTACTAAAAATAATAAACTTTCCAAAAATAGTAACCCTACCCAAAACAACCCTTATTGAAAAAATAGAAAATATTTTTGGGTGATGCAAGATTTCTCTTACACCTTGGATGGTCCTATATCAAACACCCAGGATAATTTGAGAAGTGAATTTATCACATATTAGGTGTTCAGAGGAAAACCAAGGCAATCAATCTCTTCCTTTTATAGCCATGATGAATCTTCAACAAGACGTCCTTTCCATTTGACCAAGTAATCTTCATATTTACTATTTTTTGTGCTTCTACCAACATGACTATCCAATATGTCTTCTATCTCCTCCTTATCTAAAGTGTGTTCTATAATATTCCACTGTGCTCCCACTATTTCATCTATAATCCTTCCTTCATGATACTCTATCAAGTCTAAAATTTTAAGCACATGTGAAATGTTAAGTCCACTTGGAAACTCTAATTCATATGTATTGCCAAAATTATGCTTCTTAAAGATTTTTCATGGTCCAAACTTCTTCATCTTCAATGTATTATATGTTCCCACTTGAAATCTCTCCTTTCTCAAATGAACCATGACTTCATCTCCAATATGAAATTACTTATATCTCATTTTTTTTTATCTTCCTTAGCCCTGTATTGAATATTCATTTTATTAATATTCTTTCTCACCTCTTCATGTAAATTCTTCAGGTGTTCAACAAATTCTTCAACTTTGATGTTACTATTTTGTCTTTTGTCCAACTTCCTTAATTCTAAAACATTTCTAGTACTTACTTCCATATACAATCTGGAATGGTGATTTATCAATGCTCCTACTAACAAAATTATTGTGTGCAAATTCTACTTGTGGTAAAATCAAATCCCACCCCTTCAATTTATCTCCTACTAAGCATCTCAATAGGTTACCCAAACTCTTATTCACCACTTTTGTCTACCCATCAGTCTATAGATAGTGCAATGAGTTGAACCTCAAATATGTCTTCATATTTTTCCACAATGTCCTCCAAAAGTACCCAACAAAATTAGTGTATCAATCTAAATCTATGTTCTTTGGTAGACCATGTAGTCTCACCACTTCTCTGAAAAAAATTTATTCCACATAAACAATATCATTAGTCTTCCTACAAGGAATAAATGTATCATCTTTGAGAACCTGTCCACTAGCACATAAATGGAATCATGTCCTCTTTGAGTCCTTGGTAAACCAAAATCAAATTCCATACTAATATCCTCCCATGACCTCTCTAGTATAGGTAATGGATGATATAACCCTATATTATACTTGGTTCCTTTTTCCATCTGACATATTCTACAACTTTGCACAAACTTCTTAACATCTTGTTGCAAGTGTGGCCAATAATAATGCTCACTAACCAGAGCAATGATTTTATCTTGACCAAAGTGTCCAACCAATCCTCCACTATGCTTCTCTTTGATTAGGTTCTCCCTCATGGAACACTTCAAAATACTCAATTGGCTACCTTTGAATAAAATACCATCTTGGATGATAAAATCCAACCATCTAGTCTTTTTTAGAGTAACAAGTTGTGGGCAAGCTCTCCAAGCCTCTCTGAAATTAGGGTCCTCAGGATATAAACACATGAGTTCCTGGAACCCAAAAAACTTCATCTGAATCTCTATCAAAAAATTCTTCCTCCTACTCATGACATCTGCAATCCTATTAGAATTTCCATGCCTATGCTTCAAAACAAATGTGTAACTCTACAAAAACTCAACCCATTTTTAATGCCTTTGATTCAACTTTCCTTGGCTAATCAAATACTGTAAAGCTTGATGATTGGTAAACAAGACAAACTCTTTAGGAAAAAGATAATGTATCCACTTCCTCAATGCCTAAACTATAGCATAAAACTCTTGATCATAAATAGAATATTTTAATTTGGCATCATTCAACTTCTAGCTAAAATAAGAAATGGGTTTAATTTCCTGACTCAAAACAACTCCAATGGAGTTTCCACTAGCATCACAGTCTACTTGAAATACCTTGTTTTTTTTATATTATAGATCATTTACAAATTTTATGCTCATTCGATCATTACAAACATTTTTTATTCAACCATCAAACTAAGACAAATATGAGTTCCTTATGAGTAGCCACACTAGAAACAATGAATGGAAGACCAAGAGTCACAATTTACAAATCCACCTTTTACAATGAGACAAATACAACCAATGGAAGACAAAGATTCATAGCTTAGAATTCCACAAAGATGTCCCTCTTGGGATTTGAACCAAGGTCTCCACAATAAGAACTCGTTGCTTCAACCAACTAAGCTAAACCCCTTGGACCTTGAAATACCTTATTAAAATATGGAAGTGCCAAAATAGGTTACTTTGTAACTTTTCTTTTCAACAAATCAAAACTCTTTTCTTCTCCTTGCATCGACTTAAACTCTTTAATACCCCCTCATTGTTTCATTTAAGGGGCCAAAAATTCTACTAATTTTTTTTTGATAAAATTTCTATAAAATCTAGCCAAACCATGAAAATATCTTACTTTAGTACCACTCCTTGGAGTAGGCCAATAAAGGATAGCCTTCATTTTTTCTAGGTCTATTTTAAGACCATATGTTGAGATAAAAAATCCTAGGTACACTAACTCCTTCAAAACATTGTACTTCATCAAGTTAATTAACATCTTAATTTCCTTCCTTAACTTCTCACAGACCCTATGAGTATGCATTATATGTTGTTCCAATGTCTTACTGAAGATCAAATATCATCTAAGTAAACAATAAAAAATTTACTAAAAAATTCTTTCAATACCTCATTCATGAGTTGCATGAATGTTCTTAGTGCATTGGTTATCCCAAAGGGCATGAATAACCACTCATAAAAGCCCTCTTTTATCTTGAAGGTTGTTTTCTAATTATCTCCTTCTCTAATCCGGATTTGGTGATATCCACTCTTCAGATCTATCTTTTTTAAGTACTTAGCTCCACTCAACCAATCCATAATGTCATCCATCCTTGACAAGGGGAACCTATAGTTGATAGTGATCTTATTCTTAACTTGATAGTCTGTACACATCCTCCATTATTCATTTTTATTTGGTGCTAGTGTTGGTTTTCATTTCACCAAAAGGTTAATATCTAATGCCTGATACAACCAATTAACTTATACAAGCAAAGTCGGTGGTTAAGTCATGTCACAAACCACCACTGTGTTGCATAGAAAAAGGAGACCAAGGGTGCACACCTTGAAAAAATCCCCCTAGTGCGAGTGATCTCTTGTTATAAAGGCTCAAAAATTAGGCATAATCCTTTAACTACGGGATTGGACATCTAACTAAGCACTTCATCCTCTTTATAAGGAACTCATTTAATATGTCAAACAGAGGGACGTGTTACTTGAAATGGGATAGAAAAATATATGGACCAAGCACTTTCTCAACCAATCACTCTATAATCACTCCAGGAAACAAATGCTAGAAAGAAACTATTCTATGGCTGCATGAAGTAAATGCTTTTGAAGGGAAACTATACTATTACATCATGAAATGAATACTCAAAAGAAAGTTAAGCTATTGTTGTGAAAAAAAATACTTGAAAGTAAATGATGGAAGTGAACGCTACTTGCAGAATGGAAGAGTGCACAAACTAACTACAATGCCTTAGTTACTCTGTTGTTTGGCTGCAGGAAGCGATAGCTGTCCTGTGGCTTTGGCTACAGGAGCTATTAAGCATATGAACTGAGATGACAGAAATGTAGGAAAGTGAACTAAACTAAAATTAATCTAACTATGGATTCCTCACCAAGTGGGCCCCCTTGGGTGAGTACCCAAAATAGTCAATTACACAAAATTAATCTCAACACTTCATTTTCTCATTAAAATGAATAACAAAGTACAAAGATTCTCATAAATAGTAAAACAACAAAATTAAACTATACTGCAACTATCTCCTAATAATTCCCCCCTTCTCATGCAGGAGTGGGGATTTATTTAAATGAAAACATCTAACTAGTAAAATCAACACGCCCTAAGAAAAGGTAAAGCTTTTATTACAAACAACTAACAGAAAGGAAAGCTAGAAAGTAGGAAATGGAATCAGTCTAGAAAAAGGGAAAGAACTACTTAGACAACAAATTTAAATTCCCACTCTCTCCTATATTTTGTCATAAACTTATTGCATTTTCCAATTCTTTGCTCAACCTTTTCCACCTGGATTAATCGGAAACCTTTCACTACTGCTATGCCGATGTTCCATCTGTATGCATTTGCTGCAAGACTGAGTCAAGCATCCAACGCATGGATGTGCTCACCTAATAAAGATGACAATTGCTACTTTGATGTGCTACATTAAAACTATTAGGATAAAAGCATTCATGGCAAATAATCATTAAAGTACATATGCATTATCTATTGCTCAATTAGTTAATTCATCCATAAAACATGATCATGATTCCATAGTAATAAATAGACAATATTCATGCAGATAAATCATATTAAGTAAGCATATGTCCATAGCATAGGTTTAGTGGTTGACTACCACATATTAGTAGTTTTCAAGCATGAAGTCTTGGAGTAAATAAGAGAAAACATGGCAAAAGACCTATCAAAAGTTCTCCCAGGGTATCTAAAGTATGCCATTAAAATGGCCTATCATTTTTCCCCTACAAAGACTAGAGCCGCTCTTGAGGCATTGAGACATTTTGGATCTTTGCAAGTACCTGGAGGTCTCCTTCCCATGTCTCTCCAATCATGGTGGTGCCCACTCGCTAGTAAAATCCATTTTTCCTCTCCATCTTCACACGTCTTCTTAGTTCCAGTTGCTCATCCAGTTCGTTATCCACATAGCTATATAGCGGCCATAAAAACAGAGGAGGCTAAAAGGTAAGTGGAAACCATATTTTAGGTCATGGATGATGTCCCAAGTGTATATATCAGTGAACATGCTGCATTGCAGCTCATGGGTTGATCATACTATGTGGTTATACCTTTTTGAGTGCCATAGTTAATCTCCCCCATCTCTGCCTTAACCCCTCGACTACTCTATCCCCATCCGCTAGTGACAATATCTCAAATGCCACGAAAAATTCTTCATGGCTATCCAAAATTATTTTTCTAGGTGCAGAATCATGAAACCTATAAACAATTTGCATCCAATCACAATAAAGATGTCGAGGTGACCGAATTTTAGGATGAAGAGGTAATGAAATAGATTGTTCAAGGATTTTGTACCTATGTAATTGTTCTCTATAATTAATCTCATTTTGGGTCCAGAAAAGGAGGGTAGACAAATGAATATCTCCAACAAAAAGTAGGGGATTCCAATCAGTGTTAGAAGGAACAACATAATTGTGAAGATATAACTAACATAAAAAATTTCAGACACAATCAGGTGATGTATTATATGTGGCCACAAATCCTTGCGGGGTTCCTATTCCTGAGTTGAGATCCCGAAGGACTCTCATTAACTTAAATAGTAGTAATTGTTCCTTAAGGCATAGGGTATAAACCCTTGGTGGTGGTCTGCACTCTATTAAACCCAGAATTATGTATGTAAGTTCATTTATTTTACTCTGGAAGAATTAAATTTGTTGTTGTTTCCTCTTGAGTTCCCTTCTCAATTTTTACTTTTCTAACTCCCACATTGACTTTTGATATTGCATCTCATTAAAATAGTCAACTGAGAGAGCATGAATAGTTACCTCTTCTGGCTTCCTGTGTGGGACTGGCTTAGCTGCTTTTTGGCCTTCCTTTTTCTTTTCACAAACTGGCACATCAATTGGAACAAGGACCTTTTCCCCGTGATTGCCTTCTTTCCAAGAAGAAGATTCTTTTTTGGCTCCCTTGGGTTCTGATTCCTCTAGAATTATACACTCTTCTTCTTTACCCACATCAGCGGATGCAGGATCCTCCTCTATCATATCCTGGCATTCTGCAAATGGACTTCCTACTTGCAGCTTTTCTTGTGAAGGCTCCTTAGAGGAGACATTAGGAGAAGAGTCAATCGTAACAAGGGAATCCTTGATGTATGTTTTTGTAGTGTTCAAACAAACACTTCTTCATAATGGAGTATCAACAGAAGCTACAGGATGATTTTGTGAAGTTTTTCTTCTCTTGATAGGTGTGGATGCAGGAGAAACAATAGAAACAGGAACATCTTGACTCATATATTCTGCCATCTTGGCCTTACCCTTACCCTTTTTATCTTTTTTCTTAGCTTTTAGGGTCTGATAAATTGTGGGAACCTTGGTTTCTCTGCTCCCTAAGGTAGGTTTTGGATGGCCAGATGCCCTATTCTCCACATCAATTCCCGAAGGAGAAGGATTCCTAAAAGGTTCTTCTAGCTCAACAAATTCCTCATCCTTATCAGGGTTATTCCCTTGTTGTTCTTGAATTTTGAGCCATGGCCCTTCTCCATGCAACTAAACATGAGGCACTGCAATAAATCTATCCCAGGACATGGGAGAGACATCCCGCAGTGACCTTTCCACCAAGAGCTTGATTAAACCATGGTGGGTCACTGCATTCTGCCACCCCTTCCATACCTCTTCAACACTTAAATTTAAAAGGGCATAAAGAAAATTGGGGACATTTACCAAATGGCCATGTCATAAATGACTCAATAATTTGAAGTGTATTGCATGAAGAAAAGTAAAAACAACCCTCACAAGTAATGCACCTGATAATATGAACTGCCAATTGAGGATACTCTCCTGGAAGAGATAACTGCTTAACATGTTGTTTATTGTAATCTACTGGAATATCTGTTGATAAAGAAAATTATTCTCTAGCTATGTGTGCATTGTGCCCATGCATAAATGCTTCTCCCATGGAAGGAAGTCTAGAGACTTTGACAATTCTTTCTTCAGAATCTTCTACTCACAGCCCTTTGATATACTTAACACCATTGTTGTAAGTCCTCAAGAATTCCAATGTCATGGCTTCATCATGACCATTCAACCTTACAAAGTAGGTTAGCCACCCAACTCTATTAAAAACCTGAACATCAACCTGGTCTTGTAAAAATGACAAGTGGTTTTCTAGTTCAGGCCGTATACGTGGACCACCCATCGTGCTGTTTGAAAAATTCAACAATGTCTAAAAAAACTCTGAAAAAATCCTCTTTTTCCACTACTACTATTAATTCTGTTTGTTGAAATGTCACTACTGTGCACAGAATTTGAATAAATCTTTCTATTTTTTCAAGTATCGTAGACAAGACACAAAATAAATGTTTGAAATAGTGCTACAAATATAACCTGGGATTTTGAGTTTAAAATGAGAAGGGTTGATTTCAGAATGTTACACGCAGGGATTGTCAAATCATCATTTTTGACATGACGACATAGTACAATTCTTGTAGAAAAAATATTAATGGCAAAGGATGGCAATCATAATAGAAGATTTTAAACTAATAGAATATTTGAGTTGATGGGATACGTCATTTATTACACAAAACTTATCAGACTGCCCCCTATGAAAAAGGTGACAAGTGTCCACACTTGCGTGGTGAAAAAGTATGATAAAATCGTGGATGAAACACTACATTAATTACAATATATCATAATGATATTAAATGAAGCAAAAAAAATTTGAAACAGTAAAGTAATGCATACCTTTGAATATCATACCTTGAAATGCCCAAATCTGAAAAGATTTGATGACGTGGGCAGAGCAAAAATTCAAGCTGACGCAATAATGAGGTGACGCGAATGTGATGATGGCTGAAAAAAGTGATGAAAAAGTTGATGGGACAAATTTTTTATTATGGACAAGAAATTTTCATGGGAAACAAAAATTTTATTATGATTGCATGTGGAAAAATTTTCAAAGAGACGACCGGAGCAAATAATTACTCTGGTTGGCTGCAAGAATGCCCTTAGCAGGAAGAGGTCCTTCGGCTATAGGAAAGTCTTTAGCTGGAGGAGGTTCTTTGACTACAGGAAATTATTTAGCTTAAGGAGGAGGTTCTTTGGCTATAGGAGGTTCTTCGGCTACATGAGGTCCTTCGGCTACAGGAGGTTCAGCTGGGGTAGGAGAAATCTCAAACTACCGCAGGAAATCGGCCTTTGTCTCAGGTTTATGGTACAGGAAAAGCCTATGACCATTCACCAATAACTTGAAATTTACAAGGTCGATGGTGGATAATTGATCTACTCCATTAGCATAAACATGTATAATCCCATAAGGGCCAAGCCAACGTGTTGTAAGCTTACCTTATGTTTCTTGGAATTTGGAGTCATACAAAAGAGCCAATTCGCCAGGAGAAAACTATTTGGTAAGGATATGAGAATCGTGCCACTTTTTCCATTGTTTCTAAACCAATTTAGTGTGCTATAGGGGAGTTTTACTTATCTCATCTAGCTGGTTAAGCTGTAGGATCCTGTTGCATTGTGATTCAGTAAGATCAATGTTGAGCTGTAATATCATACGTAAAGTTTTATGTTCAAACTCAATCGACATCACACCTATTTTTCCATATACCAAGTCAAAAGGAGTAAACACTTTTGTTGTTTTCCATGTAGTTTGATAGGCCCATACTACTTCTTAGAGGTGACTGCTCCAATCTTTCTTGTGTAACTATAATGTCTTGGTGAGGATAGCTTCTATCTCCCTATTGGTGATTTCTGCCTGACCATTTGCCTATGGATGATAGGGGCTAGATCTCTAGTGGTGAATATTATACTCATTCATCAAAGAAGTAATCAATGTAGAGGTAAATTGAGCTCCTTGATTAGTGACTAACTCTCTAGGTACACCATAGAGTGTGAATATCTCCTCATACAGAAACTATGAGACCTTGTTATCCCTAGCATGCTTCATGGCTCTAACTTCCATCGACTTGGTCACATAATCAGTACATATAAGGATGTACAAATTGTCATTTGATGCAGGACTAATGGGAACAAAAAAAATTGATTCCCCATTTATCAAATGGAGTCACCACTACTTGAGGAAAGAGTGGCATTTCATTAGATTTAGTAGGCCGCCCCATCCTCTGACATCGATCTTACTTCCTAGTGTAATTACTTGCATCCTTGTAGAGGGATGGACAGTAGTAACCAGTGTTAAGTACCTTCATGGATGTCCTTTTGGTAGAAAAATGTCCTCCACAGGGCTCATCATGAAAATCTTGTAGGATGTCATAAGTTTCATCCTCTCAAATACACCTTCACAATATTTGGTCGAGGCGATTATAGAACAAACAATCAGTAATCCATAAAAATTTGAAAGTTTTCTCTATTAGTAACCATTTTTCCTTTGGGGAGAAGTGTGGAGGTACCTTTTGGGAAACTAGATATTTAGCAATATCAGTGTACCAGGGAGCTTGAGAGGCAATGGAGAATAGGTGGTCATCAGGGAAACTGTCATCAATTGCCATAGGTTGATCAATATTCTGTAGGCATGAGAGAAAATCAGCCACCACATTTGATCTGCCTAGATTATCTCTGATGGTAATGTCAAACTCCTATAGTAGCAACAACCACCTAGCTAACCTCCATGTGATTATAGGTTTGTTAGCCAGGTATTTAATGGCTACGTGATCTGTATGCACAAACATTTGATAACCAGTGACATAGTGGTAGAATTTGTTTAGAGCATAGATAACAACCAATAGCTCCTTTTCGGTGACTGTATAATTCAACTCAGCACCTTGCAAATTTTTGCTAATGAAATAAATAGCATGTTCTAGAGTACCTTACTTTTGTCCAAGAACTGCTCCAATGACATTATCAGAGGCATCTATATGTATGTGGAATGGGAGGGTCCAATTAGGACCTCATAAAATAGGTGCCTGAGTTAGAACAAACTTCAGCTGCAGAAAGGTTTCATCACAATCTGATGTCCAAATAAAGTCAAAATCTTTAGTGAGCAGTGAATATATAGGACTGGCCATCTTGCTGAAGTCCTTTATGAATCTTTTGTAATACCCAGTGTGACCAAGAAAGCTTTTGACATCTTTCTGTTAGGCTGGGGTAGACAGATTCATAATGACTTCAATTTTGGCTGGGTCTACTTGAATGCCAAGAGCAGATATATAGTGACCAAGCACTACTCCTTCCCGCATCATCATAAAACACTTCTTGCTATTTAGAGATAGGTTGTGTTGTTTGCACTTGGTGAGGAATTTTTTCAGATTTTCCAATGCTTCCTCATAAGTTTCACCATAAGTTGTAAATTCATCCATGTAGATCTTCATACAGTCATGGGAAATGTCAACAAAAGTGCAGATAATTTCTCACTGAAAAGTAGTAGGAGTGTTGCAGAGGCCAATTGGTAGAACTGAATAAGAAAAATTCCTCCATGGGTAGGTGAATGTGGTCTTTTCCTGATCCTCTGGGAGATTTCATATTTGATTATATCCACTGTACCCATCCAAGAAAGAAAAGTACTTCTTTCCTGCTAGAGAGTCCAAAACCTAGTTAATGAACGGAAGAGGGAAATGGTCCTTTTTAGTGGCATTGTTAAGCTCTTTGTAATCCACACACACTCTCCACCTGCCACCTTTCTTAAGAACTATGACTATTGGGGAAACCCACTGGTTGTCTAAGATAGGGTTTATGAAACTAGCTTTAAGTAGTTTTTGGAGTTTGGCTTTAACTATCTTACGGAGGGCAGGGTTGACACACCTTTGAAATTGGCTTATTGGGGGTTTATCTTCCTTTAGATAGATCCTATGAGTGCATAAATTTGGGTCTAGAAATTTCATATCAGCATAATCTAGGAAAAATCTATAATATGGCTCTTCAGTAACTTGGTCAATGATGTTTTCTACTAAGGAGTAAGTTTTCTATTAATGTTCAAGCAGCAGTCAGGGGAAAATTCTAGTTGCTTAGTGAGCTTGACCATGGATGCATTTGTCAATGAGGGCACTTGGATCTCATAGGGAAGCATTTGGTGATAGATCTGATTGGACGTAGGAGAAGATAATTGGTAATAATAGTACAATGGTTGCAAGGAGTGGTTTTGGAAGGAACTATCCAAAGGGTCTAAGTTTGATCCATACTAGTTATGCATGATTTTGGTGATTACTTTATCTTCCTCCTAAAGCTGCAAGAAGGGATCCCCTTCTAACATAATTAATTGGGAGACTGAATTAATAACTTCAACTTCCTCTCCTACATCTATCTATATGGGAGAGGCTAAGTCCATCTGAGGTTGAGCAAGAGGATACAAGGCCAAGGTTTTGGTGTGCTGAGCATAAAAAATGGTCATATCTCTCGACCGACAACTGATATAGGCATCAACGGTAGCCAGCCAAGGATGTCCCAAAATAATTGGATAGCCTCTTAGGGTAGCTTTTGGTGAGAGGATAATGAAATCAGTAGGGTAGGACCAAGACTCAAGGTTAACCACAATACCCTCCACCATCCCATCAGGCTTTACAGTCAAACTGTCTGCGAGCTGCAAGACAGTAGGTGTATTTCAAAGGTTGGTGATACAAAGGTGTTGCATGATATCCTTGGTCATGACATTAATGGTAGCTCCAAGATTAATCAAGGAATTTTTGATAGCAATCCCATTAATAATGACCTCAACAACAGGGCTGCCAAGGTCAGAATATTTGTGGATGGTAAGCTTCCCTAACATGATGTCCGCCAGTTTGCCCAGGACATGGACAGTCTAGGGATCCTTCTTCTTGCGGCTAGGATTTTTAAAGAAAGCTTCCTTGATGGATTTTCCATAGGTGGGAAAATCTTTGATTTCCTAGAAAAGGGGAATTTGGACGCTGACATTCTTTAGTTGGTTAAGGATATTGAAAGTTGCTTCGTAAGTGGTTTTCGGATTGCTATGCTGCAACCTTTGTGGAAAAGGGGAAATGGTATATTGATTGGTTTTAGCTGGCGGTGCAGGGGTTACTAGAGTAGACAGATTGTTAGGTTGATTGGGCTCCTCAAAAAGAATTTCAATGATTACCAGAGGCTCAGGTGCAGGCAGAGTGGTACCAGACCATAAGTGAATATCATCAAGGTTAATGTCATAAGCAAGATATTGCATGGGATACTGTGACGGGTTTGTAGCATACACATTTTTCTAAGGTGTAGGAGCTAAATTGTTGGGGTTCATCTGTGGTTGTGTAGGTAGCTGAGTAGGCTTAGGAGGTGGGTTAGTGGTTGCAGGAGGTGGAAAAAGATCTTATTGTTGTGGAGGATGCATAGGTGGTGGAAAAAGTCCTTGTGGTTGATTTGGCCATTGTTGGCCGCCTCCCCACTGTGGGTTTTTTTTCCAATTACCCGTTTGTGGTTGCCATGCCCCTTAAGGTTGTTTCCAACCTCCTGTAGGGTTTGGACACTATGGATTGGGGTAATTCTACCACTGATTCTGGGAATTATTCCAGGGAGGATTCTGATAATACATGGGGGGTTTCCATTGATTATTATAAAAAAGACCACTAAATGTAAGAGGATCCTAAGGCATACCTTATCTCTATACCCATGGTCATCACTGAGTGATGAAGAATAACTTCTTGTCCTCTAGTTCAATTGGTTTGTAATCAGTCAACATTTGTGTAGTCTCCATGTTAGTAACCCATTTGCATCAAAAGTCTCTCTGCTTCTGTCTACATTATGGGAAAAATTCTACTAGCATGGCCTCTACTTCCTCATGTTTCTTCTTATCTTGCATGGTTTCCAAATGAGTTTCCATGGTTTTAATGATATCTTGCTTGAAATCAGACAAGAG
Source organism: Thuja plicata (assembly GCA_018584345.1). Lineage (NCBI taxonomy): Eukaryota > Viridiplantae > Streptophyta > Pinopsida > Cupressales > Cupressaceae > Thuja > Thuja plicata. Next base: position 2,267,046 of record MU227340.1, on the reverse strand, counting down.
ATTGCTTATCTATGTCTGTGAAGCACCAACACCATTGGACTTTCCCAAGGTGGACCTATATCCCCTTCCTTTCTTAACAGTAGCTCTGGAGTAGTTAGGCAGATCTTTTAGATATCATCCCATGATGCCTGGGTGATATCTCCTCCAGCCATCAGGTCTAGTGCATCTGTGCATCCATCATGAATGCCTCACAAAAAGAGCAGCTTCTGAGATTCTTCATTAAACTCATGATGGTATTCTTCTACAAACTGAACATGAACCTTGAGACATAATCCTCAAGACTCTCATCCTCCTTCTATGTCATCTTAAATATTTCATCCCCTCGCATATCATTTCCTCGATAGTACTCCTTATATTTAAGAAAGTGTATCATCTTAAAATGGAAGCACTTCCATTTTGATAGGCTTAGTACCCTCATTCAATATGGTTGGCATATTAGATTTACATCTGTGCTTGATTATACACATGTGAATGAAATTAGGGTTAGGATCTTGTGGATTCTCCTAGATTTATCTCTCCATGGCTCTTCTCTCTAGGTAGGACCTATGTATTGCTCCTCTTAGGCTTCATCCTACTCTCTCTCTCTGGGTCCCTAAACACTCTGGCACATTCCCCTACCTTTCTAGGTTCCCGGCTGATCTGGAAACCTTTCTATAACTTTCTGGTGACCTACCTGAAACCTCAGGTCAGGGTCAAGGTTAACCCTAACCTAGGTTAGGGTTGAGGTCAACATAGACCTTTTCCAGATATTGGTTCCCACTTTCAAATCTGGAGCTTATCGGGGCCCGAAACTTAAAATAGGTCCCCGGGTTCGGAGGCGAAAGTGTTTTCTCTGATATTTGAATTAATATGTTGTCTCCTTAGTTGGAAAATGTGATTGGACCATGATTCAAGGTGAAATTTGAATTTGGATCCCTTGCATTTCCCTAGGAGGCCTATGTTGAAATCTCTATATAAACACTCTCTTTTGCCTTCATTTGATCATGAGATGAAATCACGAGATGACATGATGAAATGATGCAAACAAGCAAGAGGATGATTTAGAAGGACAAGCTAGGTGGACATATCATCATCTTCTATCAAGAATTTTGAAGGATAATCTATGGTGGATCTTCATTGAAGCAAGAAGGCTCTCTCTTTAGATCTACTATTTTCAACATTCAATTATTCAAAGGACATTACCATGGGGTAGCAATTACGGATTGTGAGTTGATAGGAATACTTTAGCCTTGGGGGATTGGTATGCTTTCTTGGTCATATTCAAATCTATACATTTCTTTCTCATTTCCATGTTATGTTAGGATTGTTAATCTAGAAGATTAGATCTTGATATTGCATGTTTACAAGCTCTCTTCAAGAGATCAATACACACACACATTACATTCTATATTCAGCTATTCGTG
>MU227340.1:2243785-2255376 GCA_018584345.1 Thuja plicata | reverse complement strand
CACACATTACATTCTATATTCGGCTATTCGTGGAGGTGGAGATCACCAAAATGGGGGTTTGACTAAGGCAAAACCCTATATAGCCACCCCAAAATCCCTCTTTTCAGATATTTGCAGGTGCTATTTTTGAGAGTTATAGGTGCAAAACAATAGATCAGAGACCAAATCTGGATACCCTTTTTAGATTTCTTTCAGATGGCATGAAAAAAGTCACTTTCAGATTTGTGTAGGTCAGGGTCGACATTATGGGGTTAGGGTTGACATTTATGGGTCAAAGTTGACCTTTTTCATAAGACAACATCGAAACAGAAAATGATTTCTGGGTTTTGTTCGTCTCTGCGTTTTGGTTTGGTATCAACTATCAGATTTTCCAGAAACTCAATATAGACCTCATAAAATGAGTTTTTCCAGATCTTCTTTGTTATGAGGTAGGTATCTTGTCCATTTATTTCTTATGTGTTCCTCAAGCTATTTTATCATAATTTTTAAGTGTAAGAAAACATAAATTTGGCCTTAGGATCTCGCTTTACTATATTACATAAATCTTATTTAGGGAATCCTTCTTGTGCCAAATTTTATACCTTACAGAAATAAATCAACCTTCATTTCATCCCAATTGTGGACGACATCCTGTCCTAAACCCATAAACCATCATAATGCAGACTCTTTAAGTGTTGCAGGAAAAAGATTAAGTTTGTGGGAATCAGTGGTGTAGTCATAGCTCCTACAAAGGATATCAAACCGAAAGAGAAAGGTATCTAGGTCCTCTGTGACAAGGCTGTAAAATTTTGGAAGAGTAGAAGAGGGAATATTCTTAAGGTTGTTATTATCATGTTGGTCGGAGATGGGAAAAGGAAATGTAGTAGGATTGGTCATCCTTTGTGGCCGTTGAGATGGATTTTGAGGTGGGTTTTGAGGTTGATAGATGACTAACTACCAAGGATTTTATTCTTCATGATTTTGGAATCCTAGGTTGGCAAAGGCTTTATTAAATGGATTGGCTTCTAGTTGATCCTCAAAGAAACCATGGAGGTCACCCTCAAAAGATGAGGATGATGAAAGGGCTTCAGGAAACTCAATAATAGCATCAATGAACTAGCTTTCTTCTTCAAATAGGTTACTAGATTAATTTGGCAAGTCCCTTCCTCGGGCATCTCTTCATCTATTATGCATGCAGATAGTACGGAATGATGTGAATAGCAGTTTGTTCTTTTCAAGATAAGGCTTAATCTACTTAAAGAGGGAAATGAAAGCATGAAAGAAAATCCTAGGAATGGTTGAATAAGAACTAGGCTCGACATCACCCCCGACAACAGTGCCAAAAATGACCGCTCATTATAAAGGCTCAGAAACTAGGCATAATCCTTTAACTCAGGGATTGGACATCTGACTAAGCACTTCATCCTCTTTATAAGAAACTCATTTAATATGTCAAAACCAGGGATGTGTTACTTGAAATGGGCTAGAAAAATATATGCACCAAGAACTTTCTCAACCAATCACTCTATAATCACTGCAGGAAACAAATGCTAGAAAGAAACTATTCTATGGCTTCAGGAAGTAAATGCTTTTGAAGGGAAACTATACTATTACTGCATGAAATGAATACTCAAAAGAAATTTAATCTATTTTCATGAAAACAAATACTTGAAAGTAAATGATGGAAGTGAATGCTGCTAGCAGAATGGAAGAGTGCACAAACTAACTACAATGCCTTAGTTACTCTGTTGTTTGGCTGCAGGAAGTGATAGATGTCCTGTGGCTTTTCCTGCAGGAGCTATTCAGCATAGGAATCGGGATGAGGGAAATGCATAAAAGAGAACTAAACTAAAATGAATCTAACTATGGATTCCTCACCAAGTGGGCCCCCTTAGGTGAGTACCCAAAACACTCAATTACACAAAATTAATCTCAACACTTCATTTGCTTATTAAAATTAATAACAAAGTACATAGATTCTTATAAACAGTAAAACAACAGAATTGAACTATACCACAACTATCTCCTAATAATTCCCCCCTTCTCACGTAGGAGTGGGGATTTATTTAAAGGAAAACATCTAACTGCTAAACTCAACATGCCCTAAGAAAAGATAGAGATTTTATTACAAACAACTAACATAAATGAAAGCTAGAAAGAAAGAAATGGAATCAGTCCAGAAAATAGGAAAGAACTACTTAGACAACAGATCTAACTTCCCACTCTCTCCTAGATTTCATCAGGGAACTTATTGTGTTTCCCAAGTCTTCACTCAATCATTTTCAACCTGGATTAACCAGAAAATTTTCGCTATTGCTACGCCGATGTTCCATCCGTGTGCATCTGTTTCAGGACCGAGTCAAGCATCCAGCGCATGGACGTGCTCACCTGATCAAGATGACAGTTGCTACTTTGATGCGCTACATTTAAACTATTAGGATAAAAGTATTCATGGAAAATAATCATTAAAGTACATATGCATTATCTATCACTCAATCAATTAATTCATCCATAAAACATGATCATGATTCCATAGGAATAAATAGAGCATATTCATCTAGATAAAGCATATTAAGTAAGCATATGTCCATAGCATAGGTTTAGTGGTTGACTACCACATATTAACAGTTTTAAAGCATAAAGTCTTGGAGTAAATAAGAGAAAACATGGCAAAAGACCTATCAAAAGTTCTTCTAGGGTATCTAAAGTATGCTATTAAAATGGCCTATCAGCAAGCATGGGGTTCAAACCCATGACCTTGATTTTGATACTAATTGTTGGATGTCGTAGCACCAAAAGATTGATATGTTAATGCCTGATATAACCACTTAACTTATACAAGTATGGGGGGTGGTTAAGCCATGTAACAAACCATAGATGCACTACATAGAACAAGGGTACTAAGGGAACACACCTTGCAATAGCTAGTACAAATAGTACAACACATGGACTCAAACTCTCTTGAATCAACCCTTTCTACACAAAACCTTGAAATTTTTTTTTCAACTCTTCACTCTCTATTGGATTCATTCTATGGGTTTCCTTATTCAAAAAACTGGTTCCATGAATTAATTCCATTTGATGACTAATCTTTCTTATTGGTGTCAATCCACTAGGTACATTATCAGATACAATATCCTGAAAATCATCCAACAAATCTACAACTTCCATAGGTACATCTTCTATTCCTCTTTATCAACTTTTGTAATTAAATAAAAATACATATGCTCAGGCTTCATGCCTTCAAGAAACTTCCTTCCATCAACTAAACATATTCTTGCATTACTACATACCTTTTCCTTGGTTTCCTTTAATGGCTTAAGCTTGTTTCGGACTACATCCTTTATCAAAGAATATGTATTTGTATACCCATCATTTATTGCATGACTATCTAATTTCTAGGGTCTCCGTAACAAAATATGACAAACATCCATAGGCATAATATCACATAATACCTCATCATGATAGTTTCCAATTTTAAACTTTACCATACATTGTTCGTTAACCAAAGCCTTGTGGTCCTTCTACAACTAAGAAATCCAGTAGGGATTCAAATTCTTCCTTCTTTCTAACTTTAATTTATTAACCATTTCCTCTAAAAAAATGTTATTAGTACTACCACCATCTATAATGACATTCCAAACTTTACCATTGCACTTACATCTTTATCATTATTCTTGCTTTGCATAGGTTCCTTCTCTTCATTTAGAAAGACACTCATAGTAACAAGAACCTCCGCTCTTTCAACATCTTTAGATATTAAAGACTTGAAATCCTCAGCTACATCCACAACTCATGTGTTTCCCTCTGGTATCCTTTGTTTACTTCTTTGATTTTGGGGACACTCATAGTCTCTTTGTCCCTCTTCTCTGCATTGGAAACATATTCCAAAAAAACCTCCTCTTCTTGGTCTTCGTCCTCTTCCTCTTACTCTTTGATCTCCATTATTTTAATCTCAAGGATGATAGTAAGTATTTAACCTATGATTATAACTACTTCTAGAGTCATCATTCTTCTTCTTATCTTCATTTTGGCCTCCATAACAATGTCCACTATGATCTCTTCCATTTTTCTTGCTCTCAAATCTATTGTTCAATTTTTATTCTACCTTTAAAGAAAATTAATATGCATATTCAATGGTAGACATTATTACCATTACCAACTCTTCTTGAATACTTGGCATCAACCCATTTATGTAATGGGAAACCTTCTCCTTGTTGGCTTCAGAATGACCCATTCTAATAAGGACCTGATATAACTCTTCTCTATACTCCTAGATAGATTTTATTTCTTGCTTCAATTGTTGCATTTTATTTAGGAAATCAAGCTCATAGTCAATGGGAATAAACTATGTCTTCAATTTTTCCACCTTCTGATCCCATCTTGTTATCTTCTTCTTCCATCTTCTATTTCTCTCCAAGTTTACCTCTTTCCACCAAATTTTACCATGACCTTTCAGCTTGTCCTTTGTGAATTTGACCCTCTTAGAATTTTCTACTTCTTCATACTCAAAATACTCTTCCATATCATTGATCAAATTGATCAACTCCTTTGGATTAAGATTTCAAGAAAATATAGAAACTTCAATCTTTGGTCTCTTTTCAATCTTGGAAATTACCCTAAAAACCTAGCCTCTTCAAGATTCCTGGTCGCTTCTTTCTCTTCTTCAAATTGTCCTTCTTCTTCAGATTCATCCTCACTTTCATCTCTTTCCCTAATATCAGCTCCTCTACGCAAATCATATTGTAATGCTTATACTTGTCTTTGGAGGCCCTAAAACTATCTTCTATCAAACCTACAACTCTTCCACCATGGTTCGTTCATGGATAGATTTTTCTGCATTTATCTCTCAGACCCACAACCACAGTCCTAGTGCAAATTGCCTCACATTTGATGATCTATCTACACACTCAAGAAATTATTTTCTGATACCACTTGATGAAAGGTACTCCCCTTATTCAACCAAGCACTCACAATACAAAATAGAAATAAAAATAAAATTCAAGAACAAAAACATTTATTTTCTATTATCTTCAATGAAAAAAATGACATTACAACATTCTAGAAAATAACATGCTACAACCACATGGGAATTCTTATTACAATAATCTACAAGACAAAGTCACAATCTACACTTTTGTGACTAAGCTCAAAACCCTGTTGGCATCTGATGAAGATGACCATATCCTAGATCATGTAGTGAATGATGTAGTGTTTTCATTGCTGGAAACAAGTCTACTTCATAGGTCATATCAGATATACCATTGATGAAGGTGACTGCACAAGGATTTTTATAAGTGTTCAGTGTACTGGTGATAATACAGTCTAGGATGGTAATTTTAGTGTGCGGTGATAATCTGAAGGATTCATATGATCAAATCTTACAAGTAGTATCTACAAAGTCATATTTACCTACATCTATGATTGTACAAGTTGATTAAATGCATAGATGGAGATTTGAGGCAAACACTAGTGATATCAGAAAGAACAATCATCTGGTCAAGTCAAGGTGATGAAATCTAGGCAACGATCAATTATGTGTAAATTTTTTATTATTTATGAATTGTATTGCTAAGGTCTAACCTTGAGGAGTTCAATTTCCTATGTTGGCATGATTTCTTATGGATTTTGTTAAGAATTTGGAGGCCGACTGAGGTAACATGTTTTAGGGTTGTTCCACTAATCTAAAAGTGTATAAATGAGATGAAATTGAATGATGATAGAGTTAGAGAGTTGATGTGATGATTATAGTGGTTATAGTGGATGTTTGTGTGAATAGAACAATGACTTGAGAATTACTTAAGTAGATCTATCAAGTAAAGTGTGTTACTTTTAGATCAAGTTTATTTGAGTTCATTCTCAAGGAATGTCCTAACCAGCTTATGATCAAAATCCTCTAGCAAGGTTATTCTTAACATGGTATGCAATATCCTAATAGGTTTGAAGACTAAATCCTTTAACAGGGTGACTCTCAGAAGGAGTTCTAAATCCCTTAACTGGATAGTTCCTAACATGACTATTTTAATATCTTTTAACAAGGCTAGAGATACTCTTAATGGAGTATCCCCTTAACAAGGTGGTTGTAATGCTCCTAATAGGGAAAGACTTATTGGTGCACTAGTGATATTTGTGGGTGACAATTCCCACCATGGTTTTTCCCTTTGAAAAGGTTTTCCAAGATAAAATATTGTTGTCATTGTGTTTCTTTCGTAGATATATGTTTTTGATATGATTTTACATTGCATTTATCTTTGCATTTTGTTTAATTTGGAAGTTGATGAAAAACAATTCTAGATCTATGGTTACACTTATTCACCCCCCCTCTCAATGCCTTATAACATTAACAATTGATATCAGAGGTTAGTTCCCTTTAAGAATCCTAATAGAATAGGAAGGATCCTTAAGGAAGATATGGAGAGTCTAAGATATCAAAGGAAAATTGAGAAGAAAATTGAAGATGTATAAGAGTTCATTGACCAATTGAAGGAGAAACTCAAGAAATCAAGAGCTAAGAGGTATGAGCTTGTTCAAAAATTATTTGAGAGATAAGATCTCATTGATCAACTATCAGAAGAAAGTGGATCTGAAGAATCAGAGGCTTCCCTAGACATTTTGACTCAGGAGAATAATAAATTTCATGGAGAAAAGAAGAATCTAAATAGAGAGTTAGAATCCTTGTCAATCAGAATGAGTGAAGAAATGGAAGAAAGAAAGATTACAGAAGAAGTAAGGTCAATTGATGAAGAAATCCTAAAATCCAAAGACAAAGCCCTAAAAGATAAGGTTGATAATATTTTAAAATCTAAACAAGAGGTTGGTACATTGCATGAACATCTACATGAGACAAGTGAAGAATATCAAGAAACCCTAAGACAAAATGAAAATATGATAAAAGAAAATGAAAAACTGAAAGATGAGTTAAAGGTTGCAAATGATTTACTCAAGAAGTTTAATGAAAGTTCTACAAAACTTGATGAACAACTCAAGAATCAGAGAATGGATGGACAGAAGCATGGTTTAGGCTACATAAGTCATGAGATTGGTTAATCCTTTGGAACCAAGAAGGACATGCAAGGTAAGAAACCCTCATCAAAGGTAACCCCAAGTAAATCTAGTAAGAGATCTTATAAACTAGTTGTTTCAATTTTCATAAGGTTGGACATAGTGCTAATGTATGCAACAAAAATGTTAGATTTGTTAGAATAACTGAGAGGGCGGGGGGGTTAATCAGTGGCCTAAAAAATATTCCAATAAATTAACCCAAAAACTTATTACCACAATTATAAGCCTCTAGTTATCTTCAGTCCTACAAGATGAATGCCTTGAAATAATCTTAAAAAATAAATACTTCTCAGAGTTCACTGTTAAACCTTATTCTTACTATTTACCGATTAGCAGTCTTTCATTTACCGAAATGCAGTAAATTTCTTAGTGTATACCGATCAATCTAGATTAGTTATGTGTAATGCAAAAAATTAAAGTAATGACTCATAAAATCATTGACACATGGATTTTTAATGTGGAAACTTTGTTAAGGGAAAAACCAATTGGGACTAGTAACCCAAATTTTTCACTCTTCTGAAGTGAGCTCAGTGAAGAGCCAACCCTATTAAAGGTTACAAACACACTATTAGGTGTGACCTTGTTAGAGGATTTAAATAGAATATTTTATCACTTGATATCGGGCATCTTTATGCTACCTTTTATGACCAAACCCAGTGTAGTTTGTCAAATGGTATCTAGCATCTCATGCTATCTTCATGATAAAAAATTTTGATACTCCTTTGGATGTATCTTAATATAGAAAGAATTGTTAAGTCCTGCTCATTTAAGAGACTTTCTGACTCAGTGGTTAAAATGAAACAGTAAATGATCTATTCATACATACAACTAAAATTTGCAGATTTTCAGATCTATTGAAAGCTCATGATACCTTTTTTATCAATGTCTCCTTTTCAATACCTTTTCTCCACTTCTTTCTACTTGGTGGTGTTGTTCTCTTTTTCTTGGTGTTTGCAGAATTAGCTCTATTCTTTAGCTTGATTGATCAGGTCTGATTGAAGACTTCTTTCTTCATCAGTTTCTCTCCAGCATCCTTCTTCTCTATTCACCCCTAATTTATAATGAGTTAGGTTGTCTCTTTATAGACATGATTCATCATTTCTAGGTTCTTGACTTTCTTGTTCTTGGCGTGATCCACAATTCTAGTCAATCTTGATTTAAAGCTTTACATTGGTTTTATCCCATAGATTTCTCCTTGACAACTAGAATAAAACAACCTTAAATATTTCTCTTATCTCTAGCTTTAACTTGTCGATAAAAAAAATATTAAAAACTAGTTAACTCATTCTTTAGCTCTTGGCAGCTAAGTCTTTTATCATTTATGAACTTCAGTTCTTTTCATTGTTTTAACTCTTTGTTAGCTTTGGTCAACAGTTCAGTTCTCCTTGGGAATCTCCAGCGGGGTTGTCTATCCATCAGGGTTGTCTGTGAAGTTCTTCTAGTCGGTAATGCTTGTGATTCTTCTCATCGATAATGCTTGTGATTCTACTAAGGTATCACTGTGACTTTCCTCTCGGGGTTCTCTATTTTTCAGGTTCTACTGACCATTAGTGTTTGTAGTCACTTAGTGAATACTGATCTTTTATGCATTATTGAAAGCATAACCTTTATCTTTTTGGTTCTCTAAATTCTTTGAAACTTTGTATATAACCAATCAGATTATATCAAGTTGACATCAATGAAAATACAATACATTAACTGATTTAATTTCTTGCATTCACTTCATGTAGCTTGGTGATCATCAACTTAAAATCTACAAACATTCAATCAGTTATAGTTCATCAATCTCTCCCTTTAGCATTGATGGAAACACTACATTATCACACTATATTATTACTAATATAATATGAAATATATCAGTTGTAGTTCATCAATCTCTCCCTAAATCTCATTGTTCTATAACCAATATAAATGTCTAGCTTTTGGTAAGCTCATATAACTTAGATTTGTTTCTTGCAGAGTGTCTCTTCAATCTTTAATCCCTTCACTAGATAGATGAATCAATCTTCTGATTCTTTTTCTGATGTTGTCTCTCCCTTTGACTGTTCCTTTCCTTGGTCATCTCTTTTTCTTTTGACAACAATAAGTCATCTCTTCCTTCATGATACTTCTCTCCCTTATAGGTGTAAGATAGAAAATATGGATAGGGTTTAGAACAATGTTGGTTTGCTCATAGAAGTGTCCCTATGCACATATTATCCACTTACATTTAATTGTTATGATAAGGGATGTAAATCTGAAAATGATTGCAAAGGAAAATGAAATAAAATACATACCTCTGAAAAAGAACCTGCTAAAAACCATATGAGATAGTCTTAGAAACTGTTGATTTTTGTATTTCTGAACTAAAACTACAAGATCTACAAAACCCAGAAATTATTTTCCATTTTGACATAGTTCCAATTTGTACCCTCAAGTCAATGTTGACATTGGCCAAAATTTCTGATTGTACCCTAGGGTAGAATCGACCTAAAAAGTCTTAGATTGAAATTCTATTTTCGGATCCCAGAAGTTTTCTGAAAAGGGTATCCAAATCTCTGTCCCAATCTGCTATTCCAGACCTGTGCTTGCAAGAAAATGGTTTTTTTGGGGGGGGGGGGGAGGGGTTTTCCTTGGTCAAACCCTAGTTTTGGAATTAACCTCAAATATATAATTGAAATTACAGGAATAAACAAAGTAAATGAAATAATTCACCTTGCTCATGTGAAAGGTCCTTGTGGAGGATTCAAATCCTTGAACCCACAAGTATGGATGCACCAAATGCATGTAGAATGTAGAATGTAAAATGTAGGATGTCTTCAATAAATTTCTTGTAGATCTTCAACACCAATGTTGAATGGATCTTGGAATAGGAAGAAGCTTGGAGGAATGTGGATAGAGAAATCTTCAACAAGAGAGCTCCATAGAGCTTGAATCCTTCAATGGCTACCAATAGATCTCCTTGATGAAGTGAGTTCTTGAGAAATTCTTGAATTATTGAGAGTAGATGCTTGCTTCAATGGATTATTGCTTGCTTCAAGTGCCTTATGATTTTTGTTACCCATATTTTTCACATGCGGGATAGTACTCAGAAACAGTGAAAATTTGCATAAAGAAACATCTCTTTGCCATTACTATGCAACTAATGAAAATGAATTCATTTCTATTACATTCATATTATCATGTTTCATTTGTACTCTAAGTATTGTTCAGTTTCACAATTTCAAATTCATAAATGATCATTACATTGTGCAATCAAACCGAATGTATTAGACAAGTGTTCCTTCAAGGTTACATCTTGCATACTGAAACTTAGAGGACTTATGCAGAAAAGAAAGTAAGAGAGAAGCATGATGAATTCTAGGGTCTATGTATTGCCTTTAAGAGGTCTTCTAGTCTCTGGAGTTGGTCATCTACATCACCTATAGTCTTCATTTCTTGGTTGTCTTAGTATTGTTTCTATATGTTCTTTCCTAGGTCTTCTATTGTTCCTGAGTCCTACATCATGGAAGGTAAAAAGATGTTAGATCCAATTGGATCTAAGTAATACATAGTTCACTAAAAGAACCATACATCAGTCAAACTCCCTGAACTACATATTTACTGATGATATCAATGTAATAGAAAGGTATGCATTTGCATTGACAGAATAATAACATCAAAAAGACATATCTTTATGAAATCCTATGCTATATTTGAAAGATGCAATGAGTGTCACGAGCCCGTACTCAAAATTCATAATATGCATTATTAAATAAAGAAAAGAATGCTAGATGTTCAATGTGCAGGAAAGAAAGAAATGTTCAAATGCAGATTTCAGCATTGATGTGCAAGAAATTTACTGAATTATAGTGATATCAATGTGAGTTGTGTGCATATGAAATGTAGTATATAACAGTTGCTACAGGGTACATACTGTGTGCTAAAATATTGACACACTTCTATGAATCATTCCATCCAAGGTTGCTCAAGAATGAGGCCTCAAATATCGATCCATAGCTCTCTAGTCATGAAGTGCAAAGGTGTGAAATGAAGGCCCTCAGATTGACCTAGTTAGTGCCTATGCAAGTACACCATGAAATGAGAGATTCAAATGCATAAAAATGAGATCTACTCTATATGATTGCAATGCATAAAATGAAATTAATGTAAATGATAACAATGCATGATTAATTTATGAAAGGAAATACAAATGCAAGATTAATCTATGAAAATAAACATGAATCTAATCTACATGAGGAGCCATAGATGCAAGAAGAATGAGACAAGAAGATAGAGAAGTTGCAATATCCAAGCTCAAAATGTGCTCAAATGCTCCTCCAAAATTGCTCTCCAAACCTGCAGCATAACAATACTATGAAAAAGATGATCGATGATTGATGATTATTAAATGAGAAAGAGAGATTTCCTTATATAGGAAAGTGAACGGTTGAGATTAAGAGGAAAAAATAATTGATCAATGGTTAAGATTAAGAGGCAAAAACCCACCACTTAGGAAGATGTGAAGAAAAAGGGATTTTATTTAATTCATTTCCTTTTTCAACAAATAAAGTGCTTTAAGTGGGGATTTT
>MU227340.1:2204920-2221556 GCA_018584345.1 Thuja plicata | reverse complement strand
ATATTAGGAGAAGAATTAACATCAATCCTCAACTCATCTCCATAAAGAGAAATATGATGGAGAGAAATATTAAAGTCATCTTCTTTCTCTAATATATCCTTACAAGGTAATACAAGAGAGGACAAAGAAACATCACATGTACTAAATAAATTCTTTCTAGGTGTAACACCATGCAATGGTAAGGTAAGAGGAGGATGTTTGGAAAACACTTGAAACAACTTGTGCAACATGATAACAAATAAATAAATGCATAGAAAATAGATCTAGATATATCCAAATGCATTCTAATGAAATGTCTGATGAAAAATGTAAATGTTTTTGTATTTTTAAAGAAATTTTGTGATTTTTATTTTATTTTTGACATATAAATGCAAGAGCATGAAAGAAATCTACTTTTAAATGCATGTAAGACCTAACATAAGATGCAAATCTAACACCAAAAAGAAAGAGTTGTCTATCGCGGGTTCACCAAAATGTAAGATAGAAAATATGGATAGGGTTTAGAACAATGTTGGTTTTATCATAGAAGTGTCCCTATGCACATATTATCCACTTACATTTAATTGTTATGATAAGGGGTGTAAATCTGGAAATGATTGCAAAGGAAAATGAAATAAAATACTTACCTCTGAAAAATAACCTACTAAAAACCCAATCAGAAGGTCTCAGAAACTATTGATTTTCATGACGATAAACTAAAACTGCGAGATCTACAAAACCCAAAAAAAAATTTCCATTCTGACATAGTTCCGATTTGTACCCTAAAGTCAATGTTGACATTGGCGAGAATTTTTGATTGCGCCCTAGGGTATAATTGACCTAAAAAGTCTCAGACTAAAATTCTATTTTCAGATCCTGGAAGTCTGTCGAAAAAGGTATCTGAATATCCATCCTGATCTGCTATTCCGAACCTGTGCCTACAAGAAAAATGGTTTGTTTTTTGGGGGGAGGGATTTGCCTTGGTCAAACCCTATTTTTGGAATTAACCTCAAATATATAATTGAAATTGTAGGAATAAACAAAGTAAATGAAACAATTCACCTTGCTCATGTAAAAGGTCCTTGTGGAGGATTCGAATCCTTGAACCCACAAGTATGGATGCACCAAATAGATGTAGAATGTAGAATGTAAAATGTAGGATGTCTTCAATCAATTGCTTGTAGATCTTCAACACCAATCTTGAATGGATCTTGGAATAGGAAGAAGCTTGGAGGAATGTGGTTGGATAAATCTTCAACAAGAGAGCTCCATAGAGCTTTAATCCTTCAATGGCTACCAATGGATCTCCTCTATGAAGTGAGTGCTTGAGAAATGATTGAATTCTTGAGAGTAGATTCTTGCTTCAAGTGCCTTATGATTTCATGGTTAGAGAAAATGAGAGGAGAAGGCTTCCTTTTATAGCAATCTAGGGCACAATATTCTAGAGAGGCCTACATAGGAGAATTAAATCCCCATTAGACCTATATCCATAGAAGAGGACCTATATTAAATATAATTTAAGAATAATTTCTTCAAAGACCGAAGCAGCCGACCCGGAAGCGGGAATTAAACTTTTCCAAAGCCCGAGATCCAAAAATCCTGAAAATCTAGAATTTGACCCAAAAAGGTTGACCTTGACCTTGAGGCCAAAATCCCAGTTTGTAGTTTAGGATGCCACAAATAGGTTGGAAAAAGTGGGAAATGGGGCAGAATAGGGGAAAAATCCAGATCCAAGTCAGAGACCCATTCAAGGTGCTTAACATGACCCCAAACCACTTACTCAAAAGGCTAAACCAGTCTATAATGGAAGTACTTCCATTTTATGACTATACAATAGGTTACATCTTTCTTTTATGATATCTTCTCTCTCTTTGATGGATATTTCATATGTAATCTCTCCTTTTGAATAATTAGGAACCTCCTTTGGATAATTAGGAACTTCTCTCCCTTTGACAATAATTCCAAAGTAAACATTGATCATGGCAAAGTTATGTCCTTTCACCTTTTTATAATATACTCCTTGAATTTCCCTATCCATCAGCAATACAGTGACTCTAGTGTTTGGTGTAGATATATACCTTGTTGTGTAATTATGTATCTTTACACTCCATCTCTTTGCTTGCATCAACAACAATGACCTTCTGATTATGTGTAGGCTGATGCAGCTTCCTAGTCAGCTTACTAAACAATAGACAATGGTTGGACCCCTAGTCTCTTTCTTAGGTAATCAAATGTATATTTAGGCAATGAATTTATAAATATATTAGCTCATTGTTTCTTTGATTGAACATATTCCAGTATCACTTCTTTATCTTGCACTTTTTCTCTTAAGTAATGATACTTGATAGCAATATGTTTAGTCTTAGCATGCATGACTTGATTCTTAGAAATGTTAATTGCACTGGTATTATCACAATAGATAATCACTAGTTCAAGAATTTTCATATTCATACCTTCCAGCAGCTATTTAATCCATGCAATATTAGAGAAGTTTGTAGCAGCAACCACTTATTCTTCTTCTGCAGTAGATTGTGAGATGCATCCTTGCTTCTTACTGATCCATGTGACAAGTCTGTCACCCATGAAGAATTCTCCTCTAGTTCTTCTCTTTCGGTCATCTAAGTTTCCAACCCAGAAGCTCAAATTTTCCTTCTCTTTTATACCATAATCCATAGTCCTCGGTGTTCTTATGATATCTCAGAATTCTTTTAACAACAGTCATGTGTGATTCTTTAGATTTAGCAGAGAATCTTGCAACTATTCCAACTGCATGTTCTATATCTGGTCTAGTATGAACAACATGATGACATGTAACTAATTGAATGTTTGATAATGTTAAGTTGAATATAATGCAAGGCATTAAATCAGTTAATGGTTTGTATTATCATTGATGTCAACTTGATATCATTTGTACGGTCATGTACATAATGCAAAAGAATTCAGAGAATCAATGGAATAGAGATTATGCTTTTAGAAATGCATGAAAGTCAAGTATTCACTAAGTGACAAACAACACCGACAGAGTGCACACCATCGGTAAAGGTAAAAGAACAAAAGTCATAGTGATACCCGATGAGCAGAAGATAGTGTTGCCTGACGAAGCAAAATCATAGGATGCCCGACAAGTTGAAAATAAAGTTTCCCGACAAGAAAAGTCCAATGATACCCGATGGATGAAGATCCTGAAGCTGACTGGAGTCACACTAATGGAACTGGCAGTTATCACTAATGACTAACTGTAGAGTTGACCGACAGAACACAGAGTTCATAAAATGAAAAATATCTAGCTGGTAGAGCTTAAGGATAGAATTAATTGGTTGTTTTATTTTTTTTATTCGACCATAGTTAAGTAATTGATTTAAAGAATATTTTTACAGTTGGCAAGAAGATAACTACGAGATAAATCAGGAGTTAAAGCTTTAAATCAAATTGGCTGGATTGTTTTTCATGCCAAGAATCAAGAATTGAGGAATATCATGTCTATATAAGAGACAAGTGAAATTCATTTCCGCAATCACATACATGGGAAGGGGAGTGAATAGAAAGAGGATGCTGAAGAGAAACTGATGAAGTATAACTTCATACAGTCCTGATCAATCAAGCTGAGGGAGAGCTAAATAATTTTGCAAACACCGACGAATAGTGAAGCGCAGCATCACAGAGCAGAAAGTGTGGAGCATAAAGTATTGAATTGATACATTGATCAAAGAGGTAATGTACTTAAATAGATCTGAAAATATACAATTCAAGTTGCATTAGAAACAGGTCATATTGTTTCAGTTTAACCATTGAAGCATCAAGTCTCTTAACAGAGCAGGACTTAACCGTTTTCTATAATTGAGGTATATCCTAATAGATTGCCAAAAATTTTATCATGAAGATAGCATTGAGTGCCCGATACTGACACACAGTCTAAGAAGGAGGCTGATGCAGTTAGGTAGCACCAGATATGCTAGATACCTATTGTTCCCATAGAGGATCAATATTGGTAGCATATATATGCTAGATATCAAGTGATAGACTCATATTAAAATCCTCTAACAAGGTCACACTTAATAGTGTGTTTGTAACCTTTAACAGGGTTGGATCCTAACATGGCTCACTTTAGAAGAGTAAAAATTTGGGGTACCGGTCCCAGTGGTTTTTACCTTAACAACGTTTCCACATTAAAATTTATGTGTTATGTGTGTATGGTTTATTACTTTATTGTTTTACATTTCACATATGGAATTCTAGATTGATTGGTATACTCTGTATATTTACTGAGTATTGGTAAATAGTTTTACTGCTTATTGGTTATCAAGGAGAATAAGTTCAGAAAAGGAAAACCAACAGACAGTTAATTATTATAAGTATTTCATGGCATGCATCTTGTAGGGACTTAATAATCTGAGATGTATTTGATTGGTGGTTAGTGATTAAAGGATAAATTTTTTAGGTCACTGATTCACCCCCCCCCCCCCTCTTANCCCCCCCCCCCCCCCTCTTAGTTATTATTAACAATTGGTATCAGAGCTTGTGTGCTTATAAGGAAGGTTTCAAAACCTAAGTAAAGATCACAAGATGAACAGACAAGATGTGCCCAAGATGAACAAAGACAACTTTGCTTCATGGCAAAGCAGGATAAGACTCTACTTATCAGGTATTGGTAATGATGTTACTCAATACTTAGATAGTGAATATGTGTTTCCTATAGGAGTATTGATAGTAGATCAATTGAGAGAGAAGCATGAACATAACTGCATGGTTATAGAGCTTTCTTCCTCACTCTCTAATGCTGAATTTGAAGATGTCAAGGACTACAAAACTGCAAAGAAAATGTGGGACAAACTGAAGCTTGTACATGGAGGTGATACAAATGTTCTGAGAGCCAAGGCAGAAAGCCTTAGAGGAAAATTTGATGATCTCAGAATGAAAGAAGGAGAAAACATCACACAGTACAACACAAGAATAAAATAAGTAGTCAATGCTATACAAGGTGTTGGAGGTACACTTGAAGAGGAAACAGTGGTGAGTAAAATCTTAAGAACCTTATTGCCTGTATATCCTATTAGAGTTTCTGCTATTCAAGAAATGAGAGCAGTAGCAAAAAATATAGTTACTCTTGATAGTTTAATTGGTAGAATGATTTCATTTGAGATGAATAACTTTGACAATAGTGTCTTACCAAGTTTAGAGTCTGCATTTAATTCTTCTATGAAAATAATCAAATCCAATCATAGATACTCATCTAGAAGGGACAATGAAAGTGAAGAAGAAGATCTAGATGAAATAGAAGCACTTATAGCTAGAAGAATACAGAGAGGCAAAGGTAAATACAAAGGCAAACTACCACTTGTATGCTTTAATTGTAAAGAGATTGGACACTTTGCTGCAAGATGACCTAACATAAGAAAATATAACAAAGGTAATGATAGATCTTTTGAGAAGAAGTCTGACAGAGGTGATAACAAAGATTATAGAGGTTACCAACAATCAGAAAGAAAGGATACCTGAGGCTACAAGGATAAAGGCAAGAAGGCTAGCTACCTAGCTGCCTGCAAAGATGAAGATACTGACACCGAACTTGATGATGACATCGAGATGGTATTTATAGCTATGAAGGATGATTCAGATGAAGATGAAAGGTATGAAGAAACTGCACTCATATTTAAGATTAGTAAGAATGATATTTGGATTATAGATAGTGGTTGCACTCACCAAATGACTGGTGACAAAGAAAAGTTTAGCACTTTTGAATATTATAATGGTGGTACAATAAGAATAGGAAATGATACACCTTGTCCAGTTGAAGGTAAAGGAACAATAATGCTAAATAACCTGATTAAATGTGAAAATGCTTATTGGGTAAAAGGATTGAATTATAATTTCTTGAGTGTTTCTCAATTGAATAATTCAGGTCACAGAGTAGCATTTGAAAACAAGAAGGCAAAGATCTTCAATGAATCAGGAAAACTAATTGGTACCGGTGAACAAACTAAAGGTAACTTATTCTATCTGAATGATACTAACACCACTTTCTTAATGACTAGAAATGAAGATATATGGTTGTGGCACAAAAGATTGTGTCATGTCAATTTTGACAACATGATGAAAATAAGCAAAAGAAGAAGTGTAAGAGGCTTATCGACGATGACAAAGCCAGACAACATCATGTGCAAAAATTGTCAAAAAGGTAAAATGGAAAAGTCTAGTTTCAAAATTAAAACCCATACATCTGATGATATTCTAGAATTAGTCCATACTGATTTATGTGGACCTATGAGGACAAAGAGTTATTATGGAGATAGATATTTTATTCTCTTTGTTGATGATTACTCTAGAATGATGAGAGTCATGTTTCTAAAAGAAAAATTTGAAGCATTCAAGATGTTTAAATGGTATAAGGCTATGGTAGAAAAATAAAGTGGTAAGGATTTGAAATTTTTGAGATAAAATAGAGGAGGAAAATTTATATCAGATGAATTCACTAATTTATGTAATGAGCATGGTATAAAAAGATAGGTTTTTGCACCAAGGACACCACAACAAACTGGGATTGCTGAGAGAAGGAATAGATCAATAGTTGATTGTGCAAGAACATTGATGATAGAAAAGGACATCACCCAAATCTTCTGGAGGGAAGTTGTCAGCACTGTTGTCTATACACTTAATAGAGTACAATAGAAGAAGGACACAAAGAAGACACCTTATGAGCTATGGTATGGTAAAACACCCAATGTAAGTTACTTACAAATATTTGGTAGTCAATGTTATGTCTTAAAAGATGATAGAAATAGAAATCTTGACGCCAAAAGTGATGAAGGAATTTTTCTTGGGTATTCTACCAAGAGCAAAGCTTTTAAATGTCTAATCAAGGCATCTAACAAAATAGTTGAAAGTGCAAATGTGAATATTGATGAATTTGCAAAAAATAATGAGTTGGAAAGCACAAAAGAACCAGAGGACTACAACAAGTTTGTATATTGTGAAGAACCCATAACTCTACCCAAGCAACAGTGCTTAAATCCAGAACAACAGAATGTTGCAGCCGACGGTTAGAATGTTGTTACTGACGGTCAGGATAATGATCAAGATAATGTGCAAAGTAATGAAGATCAAGTTGATACACAAAGAGTTGTACATGTACTTGCAAGATATGTAAGAAGGAACCATCTAGAGGACCAGATCATAGGAGATAAGAAAGATGGTACAAGAACAAGAAGTAAGTCTTTAAACTCAAATTGCTTAATTGTGAGTTTGAGCCAAAATTTCTCAATGCTGCACTAGATAATGAAGAATGGATAAGTGTTATGAATGATGAGATTGAGAAGATTGTGAAGAAAAAAACATGGTCACTTGTGCCAAGACCAGATGACAAGAATGTCATTGGTACTAAATGGATATTCAGGAATAAGCTGAATGAGAATGGAGAAGTCACAAGGAACAAATCAAGACTAGTATGCAAGGGGTATGCACAAGAGGAAGGTATAGACTATGGAAAAACCTTTGCACCCGTTGCTAGGATAGAAGGAGTAAGAATACTACTTGCTTATGCTACATATAAAGGATTCAAAGTATATCAAATGGATGTAAAGTCAGCATTCCTAAATGGAATACTTGAAGAAGAGGTATACATTGAACAACCAGAAGGGTTTATAGATCCAGATAAGAAAAACATGGTATGTAGACTTCACAAAGCCTTGTATGGTCTAAAACAAGCTCCCAAAGCCTGGTATGAATGACTTCATTCCTATCTAATAAGTATTGGATTCATAAGGACTAGTGAAAACAATAATCTTTATTTAAAGGAAGATATTGATGCTAACACTTTGATTGCTGAAATATTTGTTAATGACATCATATTTGGAGGAAATGATACACTATATAAGTCATTTGCTGATGAGATGAGCAAAGAGTTTGAGATGTCTATGTTTGGAGAGATCAAGTTCTTTCTTGGTCTACAGATCATTCAACAAAGTGAAGGTATTTTCATTACACAATCCAAATACATCAAAGAGGTCCTGAAAATATTCAAGATGGAAGATTCCAAACCTGTTGGAACACTGATGGCTTCTGGATGCAAATTAACAAAGGAAGACAAGACAACAGAGGTAAATCAGACTTTGTATAGATCAATGATAGGAAAGCTCATGTATGTTGTACACACTAGACTAGATATTGCACATGCAATAGAAATTGTTGCTAGATTTTCTGCTAACCCCAGGGAATCACATATGACTTTTATGAAAAGAATTCTAATATATCTAAAGAATACTGAAAAATTTGGCTTATGGTATAGAAGAGAAGGAAAATTTGAACTTAAGGTGTTTACCGATGCTGATTGGGCTGTAAATATTGATGACCAGAAGAGCACAAATGGAGGAGCATTCTTTATGGGTGATAGACTTGTCACATGGATTAGCAAGAAGCAAGGATGCATCTCTCTGTCTACTGTAGAGGAAGAATATGTTGCTACTGCTGCAAATTGCTCAAATATTGCATGGATCAAACAGTTGCTGGAAGGTATGCATATAAAGATCTCAGAACCAATGATTATCTATTGTGATAACACCAGTGCAATAAACATTTCCAAGAATCCAGTCATGCATTCAAAGAAAAAACACATGACAATCAAGTATCATTACTTAAGAGAACAAGTTCAAGAAAGAGAGGTGATACTTGAATATGTGCAATCAAAAAAACAATTGGCTGATATCTTCACCAAGCCACTACCCAATGATACATTTGAGTACTTGAGAAAGAGACTAGGGGTCAAACCCTTGTCTACCAGTCAGTAAAATGATTGAAGGCTGCATCAGCCTATATATTATCAGAATATCATTCATTTTGATGCAAGTGAAAAGATGAACTTCAAAGCTACATCTATATACAGAAATGTATATATCAAAACTGAGCACCATATCATATTGATATATTGATGATGGATAAGGGAAATTCAAGGAATATATTATGAAAGAAGAAAATAATTTTTTGAAATGAATGTCAAATATTTGTAAAATATTTGTTTGGTATTGTTGTCAAAGGGAGAGAATGTATCCATATTATCACAAGAAATTATTCATTATAAGATTACTCCAAACAAGGAGAGATCATATACAAAGGGAGAGTTGCTGACAAGAGGCAGAAACATCAAAGAAGAAGAAAAGTCAAAAGAGAGAAATTGACACAAGAAGAGAACACAACACAGAAAGCTGCAGGAATCAAATCTAAGCTAACACAGAGCTTATCGGTGGTCAGACATTTTTATTCGGTATCAAAAAAAATTGTTTGGTAATCTGATAAATCTCAACTATTATATTTCATATTGTATTAGAAATAGTATATAGTGATAATATATTATGTTTCCATCAATGCCAAAGGGAGAGATTGATGACATGTAACTAATTGAATGTTTGATAATGTTAAGTTGAAGATAATGCAATGCATTAAATCAGTTAATGGTTTGTATTGTCATTGATGTCAACTTGATATCATCTATACGGTCATGTACATAATGCCAAAGACTTCAGAGAATCAATGGAACAAAGATTATGCTTTCAGTAATGCATAAAATTCAAGTATTCACTAAGTGATAGACAAAACTAATGGAGTGCACACCATCGGTAAAGGAAAAAGAACAAAATTCATAGTGATACCCGACGAGCAGAAGACAGTGTTGCCCGATAAAGAAAAATCACAGGATGCCCGACGAGTTGAAAATAGAGTTGCTCGACGAGAAAAATCTAATGATACCCAACGGATGGAGATCCCAAAGCTAACTAGAGTCACACTAAAAAATTGGTAGTTATCACTGACGACTAACTGCAGAGTTGACCGACAGAACAGAGAGTTCAGAAAATGACAAAATATCTAGCTAGCAGAGCTTAAGGATAGACTTAACTGGTTGTTTTATTTTTTTTATTCAACCAGAGTTAAGTAATTGATTTAAAGAAGATTTGAACAATTGGCAAGAAGATAACTATGAGATAAATCTGGAGTTAAAGCTTTAAATCAAATTGGCTGGATTGTTTTTCACGCCAAGAATCAAGAATCAAGAATTGAGGAATATCATGTCTATATAAGAGACAAGTGTAATTCATTTTTGCAATCACATACATGGGAAGGGGAGTGAATAGAAAGAGGATGCTGAAGAGAAACTGATGAAGTATAACTTCATACAGTCCTGATCAATCAAGCTGAGGGAGAGCTAAAGAATTCTACAAACACCGACGAATAGTGAAGCACAACATCACAGAGCAGAAAGTGTGGAGCACAAAGTATTAAATTGATATATTGATCATAGAGGTAATGTACTGAAATAGATTTGAAAATATGCAATTCAAGTTGCATTAGAAATAGGTCATAGTGTTTTAGTTTAACCATTGAAGCATCAAGTCTCTTAACAGATCAGGACTTAACCATCTTCTATAATTGAGGTATATCCTAATAGATTACCAAAATTTTTATCATGAAGATAGAATTGAGTGCCCGATACCGACACACAGTCTAAGAAGGAGGATGATGCAGTTAGGTAGCATCGGATATGCTAGATACCTATTGTGCCCATAGAGGTTAATCAATATTGGTAGCATATACGTGCTAGATATCAAGTTATAGACTCATATTAAAATCCTCTAATAAGGTCACACTTAACAGTGTGTTTGTAACCTTTAACAGGGTTGGCTCCTAATAGGGCTCACTTTAGAAGAGTGAAAAATTGGGGTACCGATCCCAGTGGTTTTTCCTTTAATAGGGTTTCCATATTAAAATCCATGTGTTATGTGTGTATGGTTTATTACTTTACTATTTTACATTTCACATATGCAATTCTGGATTGATTGGTATACTCTGCATATTTACTGAGTATCGGTAAATATTTTTATTGATTATCAGTTATCAAGGAGAAAAAGGTCAGAAAAGGAAAACTGACAAATAGTTAATTATTATAAGTATTTCATGGCATGCATCTTGTAGGGACTTAATAATTTGAGATGTATTTGATTGGTGGTTAGTGATTAAAGGATAAATTTTTGAGGCCACTGATTCACCCCCCCTCCCTCTCAGTTATTACTAACACAACATACATTAGTTTGCCAATAATTGATCTGAATAAGGTCTGATTTACCTCATTTTATTTATCTTCCTTTGTCATCTTACATTCGGTTGCCATAGGTGTTCCAACTGGCTTGGAATATTCCATCTTGAATATCTTCAACACTTCCTTGATCTATTTGGACTGAGTGATACATATGCCTGCATCTTTTTGAAGAATCTGTAGACCAAGAAAGAATTTGATCTCCCCAAACATTGACATCTCAAAATCTTTTCTCATTTTGTTAGAAAAGGATTTACATAACATATCATTACCCCCAATTATGATATCATCAACAAATATTTCAGCAATCAGAATATTTCCATCAGTATCTTCTTTTAAATACAGATTGCTATTTTCACTTGTTCTTACAAATTCAATGCTTATGAGATAGGAATTAAGTCTCTCATATGAAGCTCTAGGTTCTTGTTTCAATCCATACAAGGCTTCATGTAGTCTACAAACCATGTTTTTCTTGTCTGGATCAACAAACCCTTCTGGTTGTTCAATGTATACCTCTTCTTCTAATATTCCATTTAGGAATGAAGATTTGACATCCATCTGGTATACCTTGAATCCTTTGAATGCAGCATAAGAAAGTAAGATTATAACTCCTTCTAGTCTAGCAACAGGTGCAAAGGTTTCACCATAGTCAATACCTTCTTATTGTGCATACCCCTTGCATACTAATCTTTCTTTGTTTCTTGTGAATTCTCCATTCTCATTCAACTTGTTTTTGAATATCCATTTGGTACTGATGACATTCTTATCATCTGGTCTTGGTACTAATGTCCATGTACTTTTCTTCTCAATATGTTCTATCTCTTCATTCATAGCACTAACCCTTTCTTCATTTTCAAGTGCAGTATAAACAAATTTAGGCTCAAAATCACAAAGTAAACATATAGTGTTTAGTAACTTACTTCTTGTTCTCATTCTAGCCTTCTTGTCTCCTATGATCTGATTCTTTGGATGATTTCTTCTAACATACTTGAAAAGTATTAGTTCAGCTCTTTGTTCATCATTTTGATCATCATTTTGACCTTCATTCTGATCTCCATCACTTGGAATTTCATTTTTTTGATTTTCGGTAATTACAGCCTGATGCTCGAGTACAATGTTCTGTTGCTCAAGAGTGATACATTGTTGCTCGAGTAGAGTGTCAGGTTCTTCAGTGTAAAAAAACCTGTTTTAGTCTTTTGGTTCTTTTCTTATCATTTTTCTCTGCATATTCATCTATTTTGACATTTGCGCTTTGAATGATTTTGTTAGAGGACTTGTTAAGACATTTATAAGCCTTTCTCTTGGTGGAATACCCTAGAAAGATACCTTCATCACTTTTGGAGTAAATCTTTCCATTTCTATCATCTTTCAAAATATAGCATTGACTTCCAAAAATTCTTATGTAACTTACATTTGGTGTGTATCCATACCATAGCTCATAGGGTGCCTTCTTGGTGTCTTTCTTCAGTTGTACTATGTTCAATGTGTAGACAATGGTACTGACAGCTTCCCTCCAAAATGTTTGAGTGATTCTTTTCTCAATCATCAGTGTTCTTGCACAATCAACAATTGATATGTTTTTCCTTTCAACAATCCCATTTTTCTATGGTGTTCTTGGTGCAGAAACCTATCTTTTAATTCCATGCTCATTGTAGAAGTTAGTGAATTCATCATAAACAAATTCTCCTCCTTTATCTGATCTGAAGCATTTCAATTTCTTACCACTTTTTTTTCAACCATAGATTTATACCATTTAAACATCTTGAATGCTTCTGATTTTTCTTTTAAGAACATAACGGTCATCATTCTAGAATAATCATCAACAAAGAGAATAAAATATCTATCACCATAGTAACTCTTTGTTTTCATGGGTCCACACAGATAAGTATGGACTAACTCTAGAATGGCATTAGATGTATGGGTTTTTCTCTTGAAACTAGACTGTCATATTACCTTTTTGACAGTTTTTACACAGGATATGATCGGGTTTTGACATGCTTGGTAAGCATCTTACTTTCCTTTTATTTCTTATCTTTATCATGTTGTCAAAATTCACATGACATATTATTTATGCCACAACCATATTTCTTCATTTCTAGCCATTAAATAAGTAGTTTTTGTATCATTAAGATAAAATAGGTTACCTTTTGTTTGTTCACCAGTTTCAATCAACCTTCATAATTCATTAAAGATCTTTGCCTTCTTATTCTCAAATACTACTCGGTGACCTATGTTATTGAGCTATGAAACACTCAATAGATTATAGTTAAGTCCTTTTACCCAGTATGCACTTTCACATTTGATCGGGTTATTCAACATTATGGTTCCTTTACCTTCAACTGGACAAGGTGTGTCATTACCCATTCTTACTAATCCACCATTATAGTACTCAAAAGTTTCAAAATTTTGTTTATCACCAGTCATGTGGTGAGTGCAGCCGCTATCTATAATCCAGACATCATTCTCACTAACCTTAGATATGAGTGCAATCTCTACATAGCTTTCTTCTTCATCTAAATCATCCTTCATGGCCACAAATGCCATCTCAATATATTCATCAGATTTGTGTCAGTATCTCCATCTTTGTTCTCAGCTAGGTAACAAGATTTCTTCCCTTTGTCCTTGTAGTCTCGGGTATCTCTTCTGTCAGGTTTTCAGTTTCTTTGGTAATCTTTGTTGTCACTTCTATCAAAATTATTTTCATATGATCTTTCATTACTTTTGTCATCTTTTCTTCTGTTAGGACATCTAGCAGCAAAGTGTCCAATCTCTTTACAATTAAAACATACAAGTGGTAATTTACCTTTGTATCTACCTTTTCCTCTCTATAATCTTCTATCCATTAGTGCTTCAATCTCATCAAGATATTGGTCATCACTATTACTTTCACTATAATTTCTAATAGTGTGTTTATGACTTGACTTACTTATTTTCAAAGAAGATTTGAATGCAGACTCAATAGATGGTAAAACATTGTTATCAAAATTATAGATGGTAAAACATTGTTATCAAAATTATTCATCTGAAATGAAATCAGTCTACCAACCAAAATATCTAGAGTGACACTATTTTTTTCTACTACTCTCATCTCTTGTATAGCAGATACTCTAATAGTACAGGTAGTAAGTTTCTTAGGATTTTACTTACCACTATCTCTTCTTCATGTATGCCTCCAACTCCTCGGATAGCATTGACTGCCTCTTTTATTTTGCAGTTGTACTGAGTGATATTTTCTTCTTATCTCATTCTTAGGTAGTCAAATTTACCTCTTAGGCTATCTTCCTTAGCTCTTAGTACATTAGCATCTCCTCCATGTACCAGCTTCAATTTGTCCCACATTTGCTTTGCAGAGATGCAAGTTTTGACATCTTCAAATTCAACATCAGAGAGAGAGGAAGAAAGTTCTATCATCATAGAACTATGCTCATTATTTTATTTTAATTTCTCAAGTGTGTGAGGTCTTGTAGGAAACACATATTTAGTATCCAAGTATTGGGTAACATCATTTCCAATACCTGATAGGTGGAGTCTTATCCTGCTTTGCCATGATGCAAAGTTCTCCTTGTTCAACTTGGGCACATCTAGTTTGCTCATCTTGTGATCTTTTACTTAGGTCTTGAAACCTTCCTTCTAAGCACACAAGCTCTGATACCAATTTTTAGAATAACTGAGAGGGGAGGGGTGAATCAGTGGCCTAAAAAATATTGGACAATAAATTAACCCAAAAACTTATTACCACAATTATAAGCCTCTAGTTATCTTCAGTCCTATAAGATGAATGCCTTGAAATAATCTTAACAAATAACTACTCCTTGGACTTCACTGTTAAACCTTATTCTTTTTGTTTACCGATTAGCAATATTTCATTTACTAAAATGCAATAAATTTATTAGTTTATACCGATCAATCCTGATTAGTTATGTGTAATGAAAAACACTAAAGTAATGACTCATAAACACATTGACACATGGATTTTTAACGTGGAAACCTTGTTAAGGGAAAAACCACTTGGGATCGGTAACCCTAAATTTTCACCCTTCTGAAGTGAGCTCGGTGAAGATCCAACCCTCTGAAAGGTTACAAACACACTGTTAGGTGTGACCTTGTTAGAGGATTTAAATATAATAGTTTGTCACTTGATATCGGGCATCTCTATGCTACATTTTATGACTAAACCCAGTGTAGTTTGTCAAATGGTATCTAGTATCTCATGCTATATTTTCATGAATATTGTTACAATTGTAACTAGTATGAACATAGAGCTAATGAGTGTAGGATAAGGATGAATAATTAATGGTTACAGTGTGCAAATAAGTGCATATGAATATTGTTACCAGTACTAATGAGTGCAGGATTATGACAATGTGAGTGCAAAGACTAGAGTGGTAGAATGAGAATCAGTGGAATGTTACATGCTCGCATTGTCATAACTATGAACACACAAAAATCTGATGACATTATTTTTCCATTAGTACACTTAGTGAAAAACATTGACAGAGATCACCGGTAGACTACAAAGATCACCGACAGACTACAAGCATTACCGGCGAAAAATGAGCATACCCAACAGAACACAAAGGTCATGAAAATGTTAAGTATGAAAGTGTCAAGCATCACCGATGACCACAAGCATCACCAGTGACACAGTTTTGAGAACTAACCCAACATGAACATAAAAGGCATACCTAATGACAAGTTCAAGAAAGGAATACCGACGACCAAGAAAACCAACCATTAGAACCGACAGTCAGTTAGAGAACCCACAAATTGTGGATCTGATTTTTACATGACGGATAAAGCAATGTAATTCTATTTATAGATTTTTAATTTGTTTTAAATAATAACTTGAGGGTCAAGCAAGCTTTATGTAAATGTTTTAATGTATCCTAATGGATCTAAAACATATCTAACTAAAGATTAAGGTCAAGTTGTAAACCATGGATCTAGAGTTAATTTGCGATGCATGAATCAAGAATTGAACCTAAATCTAGTATAAATAGATGTTCAACTCAATTGTGAGTTATGAATTCATTATTGTTAATAGCCACGAAGAGCATCTAAGGAGCAGAAGGTAGAATTCATGCAAAGTTTAGAAATAAAACACATCATTTGTCAAGAACACACAGAGACTACCGAGGAGTAGATAAAGGTATTATTCAATCATGGAAGGCTGATTACTTATATGTATGAAGCTTAATTGGATCTGTTATCAGCAATTAAAGATTGCATACATCATCAGATCAAAGACTTATGTAGTTGCATTCTGACAAGTGCATCACATCTAAAATCCTTTTGTGGAAGGTGGACTTAACTATTCTTTGCAAATCTCTTAATAGAGTGCACACTTAACAGTGTTTCTAAAGCTTCAAACAAAGTAGATCTTAACAGGTCTCCACTATAATACTCCTAACAGGGTAGGTCATCAGAAGTGACCAATTGTAAGCCTTAACTAGCCCCTTCTTATCTGTAGATAGTGAAGTCTTGTGGGTAACAATCCCCACCATAGTTTTTACTTCCTAACAGGAATTTTCTGTGATATCATATCTTGTGTTATGTGTTATCTATTTTCATGAATGTTTC
>MU227340.1:2174120-2186235 GCA_018584345.1 Thuja plicata | reverse complement strand
CAACACTTTGCCAAATTTGGCACATGAAATTAAAACATTAGACATGACTTGATAACATGAACATTTACTAAATTAATAACAACCATGCAAACCACGTTTACGAAATAAACACATAACAACGAGATCCATGTCTCTTTATATAGACAGGACCTTGGTAAACACAGGTGTTATACATAGGTTCCAGAACTGGGTCCCCGATTTAGTTCCATGGTCAACTCTTCCTGCACACTCAATGCACACATCAGTAGATCCAAAACACATGATATGAATCATTACATAACATCAATAATATAAGTAAGCATATGAACCACATTGCATTTAAACTGAATTATCCTAGCATCGGTTTCCTAAACCATCTCCATCATATGTACACATTTAGATCCATATAAAACATCTACATAAGCTGTAACTAAATCAGAACATGATCATCTCATAAGTACCCTGATTACAAAACCAGGTGCTGAATATATAACATAGGATTCCACTGATCCTCAAAAGTACGAGAAGTCTCGCTGATAGTCAAAGTATGTCAAAGCATATACTACTAAAAGCATGAAGAAAAATAGTGAACTATGACAGTCTAGTGTAGGTCTCACAGTTAGAATGTTCCAAGTGGTGATCCTCCATTATGCACTTAGATGTTGATGATAGATCTTCTCTTTTCAATAACCTCTTTGATCTCTTAATCTGATATGTCTTCTCTCCGCTTTTCACTACTCTGTCATTCTACTTGATCTAGGCTTCATCTCAAAATGACTTACTTTTCATCTCTTATGAACATACAAACCTTCTCTGTATATCTCTTTCTCTCTATGATTGGTTAGGGTTAGAATCCATCTTATTATATCTTTTCAGATCTGGCGGTGAGATCTAGATCAACGATCAAGATCTATTGTTTATGCCTCCAATGCATTCTGATTTCCTGATATGCTCCATGTCATGCATAGTATAAAACAATTAAATGCAAAATTAACTCAGTAGACAAATATTAAATGCATACAAATGTCAGCTCAGATCTCATACAAGTTGGCCTTAATTGATTACATGAAAGTTTGAATTAATCCTGACATGTATGCTAAAACTATTCTTCTCGGCACAACACATCTCTAATGCTTGGCACTTAATATTCTACTCGGCTCGGCATGATGTAACTCGGAAACCTAAAACTTGCTCAGCAATGTTTCTCGGCCTTGAATGTTTAGCTCAGCCATAGTGATAACCAACTAAAAATACCTAAGTAAATGACTAAGTGTGGGTCACTAATCATCAATAGAACTTAGGGATTAACAATCTCCCCCTTTGATATTAGTGGAAAAAACACAGTTATCATTAAAATTCATTCCATTCAAAATATTGCCTAAGTACATACTATACTCCCCCTTGTTTTTTTCACTGATAGCTGATGGGGTCAAGTTATACTTGTCCAAAAATTGTTTATGAAGTTGTAAGGTAGACTCAAATGCAGAGTCCCAACTGTCTTTGACAAACTTCATAACCTCTATTTTCACTTCTAGCTCGGTAGCTAGACTTACTATGCTTTCTACAGTTGAGAGATGAGAGTCTCTCTTAATCAATTCATTTGTAGATGAAATTTCTTTCTGAATGACCTCCAGATGAGGTATCAGACTTGTCTGAATAGTAATCAACTTGGTCCTAATCTGACCATCTTTAGCCATGAGCTTGGCTATCCTCCTTTGAGCATAAGTCATCTTGTTAAAATGTAAGGAGCTAGTGCTAGCATCCATACTCAGTGAACTTCCAGTTGACTTAAGGTCTAGTTGCAATTTCTCTAAAGTCTATTGATTATCCTTTGTGAAGAATTCCACATCAAATAACCTCTTATACAATGAATAGACATTTGTTGCAACACCTTCTAAAATTTTGACCATAGAGGAAAGTTTAACCTATTTAACCGCAATCTCTCCTGAGATTTTTGCAAGTACCTTGTTCTCAAATTTTCTCTCTAACCATTGCAACAGTTTTCATTGGCTTCAATATTATCATCATTTAGCTTTTGCACAATGTGAACTAGCTATTCAAGAATAGGGGATTGAGGATCTTCATCCTCCATGTCAAAAGCCTTTAAAAATATATCTTTTATGTCATGTAACACTTTCTTTTGCTTCCACTCCCTTTTTAGTTCCTCCTGTCTCTTCTTCCTCATAAGTAACTCCTAAAGAGTCTCAAT
Source organism: Thuja plicata (assembly GCA_018584345.1). Lineage (NCBI taxonomy): Eukaryota > Viridiplantae > Streptophyta > Pinopsida > Cupressales > Cupressaceae > Thuja > Thuja plicata. Next base: position 2,184,047 of record MU227340.1, on the reverse strand, counting down.
CTGTTCATAAGACAAAACATTGGGATCATGGTGGAATCAAAATAACTTCATCTAATGTGACATCTAGAATTGGAGACTTCTTCTTCATAACTTTCCTCCTCTTGAATTCAGGTGAACTACTGCTCTACTTTGTTTCTATAGTACCTTTTCTATATTCAGCAGTTGTCACCATCATATCTTTGAGTCTAGTCAGAATTGCCTACTGATTAGGTATACTTCCTGTCTTAGTTCTAGTGGGAGTTAATGATGCATAATGTGGTAGTTCAACCAACACTTGCATTTCCTCTTGTTCTTTAGGCTCATTATTAGTATCTTTTATCTCCTCACTACTATCTAGAACTGATTTTACAACCTCTAAAATAGGTGAATGTTGAATAATTACCTCTTGTTCAATTGTCTTCTCCTTTTCTGCTTCATCTTGAGCATCCTTATCTTTAGATTTCTTTTGATTTCCTTCTTCTTCTATGATCTTCTCTTCTTCTTCTTCAGTTGCCTTGATAGGTGATTCAATAGTTGAGTCCCTCAGCTCATCCTGACCCTCAGCATCCTGAATGCTAGAGTCATCAATTGTCACATCAATCAAACTGTCAATAGTTAGATCAACAGTGTTAACCATCTATGATTGATCTTGTGCATCTATCCTAGTCTTCTTAGACTCAGTTGAAATGTGAACTGTTGAAATCTGTGGTACATGAGTGGATTTAGTTTCCTTATCCTTCAGCTCAGATGTTCCTTCATCAGTTTTGTTTTCTTTTGAAACAATTAGTCCAAAAATTTCTTTCCAAATTCTAGTACTCTATTGTACTATCCCTTCAATATCATTCTTCAAAATAGCATAACCTCTCTATTTGGGTAGAAATTTTTTCTTGTATTCTTCAAAAAAAGTTTCTCTTTGTTTCTTTGTTAACTCAGGAATGACTTGAGCTAAAGTGCCTTCCCTAATTTGTCTTTCAGTTGTGAGTGCAAATTCCCACTTGCCAGATAGGAATTCATACAACTCACTCGGCATATTATTTCCTATTGCTATAGGGGTTAATTTGAAATTACACATCATATCTAGGAGAGACTCCTGAACCTTATGTTTGTCTCCTATCTTCAATTTTTCATACCTTATAAACTTAAAACCAGATAACCCTACAGAATTTCTCAAGTTCTCACATACCTCATCAATATCTGTAGGTTTCTTAAATGATGTTTTTGGTATATTGATGGGTTCATCAGTTTTAGTCATGTCCTCTTCACTTTCTAGATCCAATTGTAGTTTTCTTCTTGGTCTTTTAACTTGTAGGCTCGGCACAACCCTTGTTTCTAATTTATTCCTTGATCCAGAACTACTTTCTCCAATCTTCTTTCCATAGACTTTAGTCTATTCTACTGGTGATGTGGTGACAGAAGCTCTTGTCCTTGGAAAATTTTCAATGGGAGGGGTAACCTGGGTTTTTCTTGTCTTAGCTTTGTTACCTTTGTTAATGCTGGCCTCTTCCCTTTTGCTTTTTTAGTGACCTCTTCTTTAGGTTCACTAACTTCTACTTCTTGTTCCTCAGATACATCTTCACCTTGTCTAGTAGATATGTCTAGAGGTACATCCTCTAGCTCTTCATCACTCGGCAAGCCAACCATCTTTTTTAGGTTTTTCATAATCTTTTTCCTTTTTCTCTCCATGGTTCCTGCCTTAAGATTCATCATAATGTTTGCCTTAACTTCATCAAAATTTACAAATATTTTAGCTTTAGTATCAATCTCCTCTGCTAGGAGTGCAGTTTTATCTATTGATGCTTCATCAATATTAATTTCATAGGGAAATGGCTCCAGCCATGATACCCTAGGTGTCACAGCTTGAATGTATGTGTAGTCTATATCTACTAAGAAACATATCTCATCATAGTGCTTCTCCACAAGTGAATTAGGAATTCTAGTCCTCAACCTCATTCTCTTGTTTAATTCCACAAAATAGCTTCCCATTATACTATTAAAATTACTGCCCAATTTCTGAATACATTCACTAATCTGTAAAGTGATGGGTCTATCCTTTTTCCATACAATATTTCCTAGATTAGGAAATGACTTCTGTATATAGAAAAATATACACATTAACAAAGAGCCAAACTTACATGATGAGCTTTTGGCTTTCCTGATTGATTGTAAGTTCTTGGCCAGTTGTGTCAACTACAGCTTGGCAAGGTTGTAAGTGTGATTCTTTTTCACTATCTTCCATGCCTAGTCGACGGCTATACAGGGAACACTATCTAGTCGGCTTGACTGATATAATTTGTGAGAAATCACTCTCACTCCAAAATCAAGTTCCAAGTCTATAATTATAGAAATAGTCATTCCTCTATTGTTCCAAACTTCTCCAGTGTTAGCTACTATCTCTTCTTTTATTTAGTCTCTCATAGTTTGTTTACTGCTGATAATGGGATACCCAGTAACTCTATGAATAATATCTTTTGTGATCTTTACTGGTCCATTGTCTAGCCACATATGCATATTATGAACTCGGCTTAGGACAACCTTAATCCATTCATCCTTGAATTCTGTCAAAAAATCTAGGGCACGAGTTAACCCTTTCTTAGCTAAATGTTTGAATTCGTCCTTCAGAATTCCATTCTCACACGACTTGTCATAGGAATTTCTCAATTCACTGTTTCCCACTTTGCCAATTTTAACCATGTAACATGACCTAACATCGTGAATCATAAGTACCTTTGGCGGGATTGATGAGAGGGCTCCGTTCAAATCACTCATAATTGTGCTATTTGGAATGGAATGAAAGTTTGGTGGTGCGCATGCATCACTCCTTACTAGCTTAATTTGATTCAAATCCTCCTCCATTCCCTTGACTGGTATGGAAGAACTTGCATCCATAATCTCCTGAAGTTAGGGTTTGAAAATGAAGAACAGAGTACCTTGACAAGCAATCACTTCGCGTTGTTCAAATTAGGGTTGTCGACGACACACTAACAAAATTATCAAAACAAACTTCACTTAGATCAATTCTACAACTTCTTCAATCACTCTCTAAATGCTAAAAATTTCAAGGTAAAAGTGAATAGTAGACTGTTCATCCATATATAGACTCGAAAGGTCAAGGTAGGTAAGCATTAAATACTTTTCCCATTAAGTTAGTTCAAGCTAGCTATCATTGGCCAACTAACACAATTTGCATACCACTTGGCTTACCACACTCGGCCATCACACAACTTACTTGGCCAACCAACTCAGCACCTATAGTGCAGGAAACTCTTTTCAGCATTTGTCACAAACATGTCCTGGTACATCTTATCATATGCAGATATGGACTTTGGCACATTTATATATTAGGAACTGATGTAAGCTTTTAAAATTTGAATGCAGTTCCTTACATACCTCTATTGCTCAGTTGGAGATGGTGTGATCACCTAATCCATTAGATTGGGTGACCTTGGCTTCAGTGGATTCACTGCTGCTCAGATCTATTTTCTTTACCCATGTTCGATTAATCTGTGCTCTTACTTCTTCAATGGTAGGAGTAGGAAATCTTGTCCTACACTCTCTCTTAGTGTGTCCTATCTTTAAACAACTAAAATAGACTAAGCTTCCATACATCCAACTCTTAGATTTCCCTCTGACATGTGTCTTTAAGCAATCTTCAGGTGCATGTCCATATTCTTCACAGTAATGACAAATTTGTCTTGTATTATAATCCCAGTTGTAAGTGTTGCCTTTCTTGGATGATTTTGTTTGTGTCTTGGATGTCCATTGTTGTTTAGCATTGGATCTACAGTCTTGTGCCTTGTGACCATGTTTTTGACACTTGTAGTAGTAACCATTAAATCTTGGTTTGGGGGGTGCATCACTTTCTTTAGCCCAACATTCATGTGCTTTATGTCCAAATTTCTTGCAATTTAAACAGTAACCATTAAACTTAGTTTTAGGATTGGACTTACCTTTCTTGCTTCGGAAAATGTTTTCTATATGCCCTGGTTTTCCACAGTGGTGGCAAACAGGCTTGTTATTCTTTGTTTTTGCATTCCTCCTTTCACCATTCTTAGATGATTCTCATTTCTCAGCAAATGTCTTTAGTTCTGTGTGACCTAATCATGAAGAATCCTTTGACCTTCTTGATGCTTCCATCAAATTTTCAAAATAAGTCAAAGCGTCATTAGGTTTGTTCAACCTTTCATTAAATTCCTTCTCAGATCTCAGATCATCTTTCAATTGATTGTTCTCAGATCTCAGATTTATCATTTCCATATCTTTCCTACTAATTTCCTGATTTGCAAGTAGAATTTGATTTGCCATGTCAACCTGATTGATTGTCATCATCTGCACATCATGTGTCCTTTCATCAAGTCTGGCAGATATTACTCTTTTGTCTTCCTCTACCATAGTTTTTTCATCTTCAGCTTTCTTCTTTTGTTCCAATACTTCACACAGTCTCACTGTCTGCATTTCTTGTTCTCTTTTCAAGTTTCTAACTTCTTCACATAGTGCATTGTTCTTTTCCAGTAGATCTGCAATTTCTGCATCGCTCTCAGTGGAATCTTCATTCTGATATAGATTTGCAGTATCATCTTCCTGGTAATGAGTATCATTCATTTGTTTGGCCAAATCTTTCCTAGTTGTCAATGATTTCTTCAGTTCTTGTATTGCTATCACAAGCTGATGTAATGCTAGCTGGATCTCAATCTTTTGATTCTCAACGAATTTTCCCAACTTTTAAACCTCCATCTCAAGATCTGTACTCACAAGATAATTCAAAGCTTTTGTAGGTGAAATTTGCTCTGATACCAATTGTTGGAAGTACAAGAATGGGAAATCAAGATACTAAGAGGGGGGTGAATCAAATCTTCAAACTAAACCACTTAAAACAAATTTATCCACATTCATACATATATGAATTTAACCTAACATTAGATGACATCCATAACATCAAATATGTAACTCACAACACAAAAAATTGGTAACCCACAAACCCAAATAGTTAAAACTGGGGTGGGGATGATACCCACAAGATCTTCACTACTGCAGTAATAAAGTGTACCTGTTAGGGCTACAAAATTTTGATTACAATATGAAATCTACCTGGTTAAAGGTCTATTGTATTAAGAACTACAGATCATTACAATCTACCTTGTTAAAGGATTTCAACTTACAGTAAAGTAAGCACTCGACTAAGAGATTTGAAACAGTCTGCTAAAACTACTATGTTAAGATATTTGACCTGATACACCTGTTAGAATGTTCCAAGTGGTGATCCTCCATTATGCACTCAGATGTTGATGATGGATCTTCTCTTTTCAATAACCTCTTTGAGCTCTTAATCTGATATGTCTTCTCTATGCTTTTCACTGCTCTGTCATTCTACTTGATCTAGGATTCATCTCAAAATGACTTATTGTTCATCTCTTATGAACATACAACCCTTCTATGTATATCTCTTTCTCTCTGTGACTGGTTAGGGTTAGAAGCCATCTTATTATATCTTTTCAGATCTGGTAGCGAGATCTAGATCAACGATCAAGATCTATTGTTTATACCTCCAATACATTCTGATTTCCTGATTTTCTCCATGCCATGCATAGTATAAAAAAATTAAATGCAACATTAACTTAGTAGAAAAATATTAAATGCATACAAATGTCGGCTTAGATCTCATACAAGTCCTCCTTAACTGATTACATCAAATTTTGAATTAATCCTGACATGTATGCAAAAATTGTTCTGCTCGACACAACACATCTCTAACGCTCGACACTTAATATTCTACTCGGCTCGGCATGATGTAACTCAGCAACCTAAAAATTTCTTAGCAATTTTTCTCGACCTTGAATGTTTAGCTCAACCATAGTGATAACCAACTAAAATTGCCTAAGTAAATGACTAAGTGTGGGTCAGTAATGATCAATAGAACTTAGGGATTAACAATTTTATGTTCTTATTTTTCCTCCTTTGTTATCTCGATCAATTTAGGTGTAGCAATTCTTGATTCCATAGTGATTCAATATATTTCCTTCTTTGCAACTCGAACACAACAAATTCCTTCACACTTGACCACCACTCTACTCAATATCTTGGTTAGGGATTTCAAATCTGTAGTTCAAATATCTATAAGTGATTAGCTCAAATAGTTCGCACAATTGATCACAATATGAAGTCACACGCTGCTCCTATAAACGCTCTATGAAATGAAGAGGGATTAATGAATAGGTTTGCCTATAATTTATTTTCCTAAAAAATTGTCCAACAACTAGTTGGTACCAAATATTTAATATAGTTCACCAATATCACTCTACCGATTACAAATTCCACCGGTTAATGATAAAAGTAGCATTTTACATAACTTTTTGCAAATGATAAAATTAGTGATTCATAATAAATCATCTCTATTTAATTCATCAAAGTTAACATCAATGCATCTCACTATTAAAAAATTTATTACCGCTCATCATTATAAGGGACTAGTTAGATATAAAAATGAAATTCAATCCCTAAGAAAAATTTACTTGCTTGGTTTGAGGATGAATCCCCCAAGCCAGAGGATGGTAGGTTACCTATTGATTTATTTCCATCCTATTTATTTTCTTCCTTTTTCACCCATATATTTTTCATCTCATTCCTCACTTCTTCAACATTAAAAACCTTTTTACCTTTCCCATCTTCATTGCTTGGTGACCGGTCCCTGTATCTACAATATCTTTCCATGTGTCCAACCTTATGACAATAAAAACATGCCATATCTATTGTCCTCTAGGTCTAGTATTACCTCTAGGATTCCTCAATCAAAAATTCATAGCCATGTGTCCATATTTTCCACAAATAGTGCATGTGGCATTCATGTTTCCTTCTCTTTTTAGAATACTCACTGGTTTTCTAGGTATCCTTGATCTAAAATGTTCTACCTTGTGTCTAAATTTGTTGCATATATAATGGTAGCCGTTGCAAATCCCTTTAGATGATCTACTACTGGTTCTTGATCGACACCCATAATCTTGATGCCATACTTATTGCAATTCTAATAAAAACCATCAAAATGAGTAGTTCTCAGAACATTCACTGGTTTTCTTCGATATATATTAGCAGTGTGTCCCGGATTTCCACAATTGTAGAAAGTGGGTTTAGTAGGCTTCTTACCTTGTGGACTTGTATAAAATTTAGGAATCTTTTATTGTTTCTCAGCACCAGACTTGTATGTTTCTCCTTTTTCAAATTTGATCTCACTGGTATATCCTAGGCTAGAGGTATCTCTAGGTTGCCTTTGATCCTTCAATTTCTCATCGATCTTCTATATGATTTTTTTATATTGCTTAATTTTTTAATTTTTCTCTCTCTCTCTCTCTCAATCTTCAATTCCTCTTTCAGTTGTTTATTCTTCTACCTTAGTGTTTCATTTTCAATACACATTTGTAAGTTTTTATCACCAGTGTCACTTAGATTTTCATTCAATGCATGGTTCTCATGTGTTAATATTTGAAGTATTATATCATTTTCTTTGATCAGATCTTCAATGTTCTTCTTTGCAGTTTCATTAGTCCTTTTTGCATCTCCAGAAGCTCTCATGCCTTCAAGCACTTCACACATTATCTGGGCTTGACTTTCTTATTCTCTTTTCATCTTGGTTTCTTCTTCAGTCGGGATCTTATTCTTTTCCATCACAAATGTTATTGTATCCTCAAATTATTTAGATTTAACACTTCCTTTAGATAATTCATCCATGTTGTCTAGACTTTCTTTCAGTTGTTCAGACAATTCTTTTAATTTTTCCAATGAATCCTTAAGCTTGTTCTTTAACTCCTCAATCATCTCGTTGGCTACCTCCAAATGTATTTCATACCTATAGCTTTCCATTTCCTCTGATCTACTCCCCAATTTGTCAAACTTTTCCTCTAGAGAGTCTAATATTTGATACCAATTGTTGGAAATAATGGGTACTGAGAGGGGGGTGGGTGAATCAGGACCAATAAAACTTTTAGAATTTTACATATACCTTTAAATAAAAACAAAAGAAACTTCCAAACTATGAAGCATATAACTATAAGTGTAAAGTAAAAGTGAAATGAATGAAATGAAAACACATCCACACACATAACACTCATACTTTTATCATGGAAACCCTTGGTTAGAAGGAAAATCCATGGTGGGGATGAAACCCACAATATTCTCACTGCAGTAGAAAAGAGTACTCTATTAGGAGATTACAATATGTTACTTTCTAGGTGACTCACCCTATTGGGAGTGACTAATACCTTGTTAGAAGTATCTACAGTCCTATTACAAACTACCTTGTTAGAGGATTTAATCCCACTATTACAGTGTTCACCGTGTTAAGGTATTTACAATAAAGTCTTGCTAGATACTACCCGATTAAGGGATTTTAACTTGTTAAAACTATTAGGAAAAAAACAAGAGTAAATACCCTATGAAATGCACTCATGAATGCTAATCATATCCTTTGATGCTCTATTATTGTTCTAAATATAATCCTAAATCTTCTCTGAAAATGGTTATTCAATTGATGTCCACGATCTTACTTTTCAACAATACTATATATACTTCTATCTCTCTCTAACTCTGTCAGCAGCTATCATCTTATATCCTTTTACCTTCAACTATAAACCTAATAATGGTTTCTATTTCCCTCCAAAATAGCTTTATGAATCATAACTAACTCATAGAAGCTTGAAATCCTTACCATGTCATCCATAACATACTTTAAGTTGTTATCTCCAATGTGAAATATTCTATCAATATTATTGGTCAAAATATACCTTGGATTCATACACAAATCTGTGCACAACTACCTAATAATTGACTTATTCAAATCTTTAAACAATTACTACATTTTTCATGTTGTCCAAATTCATTGAATCATCCACCATCATAACCGATTTGACCAAGTAATCAAAATTGTTCAATAACCTTTAGCTTTACCTGTTCACTAAACTAGCCGGTTGGTGGTCTCTTCACTTATGCCTTTACCAGTGTGACTTAAGAGGCGCAATCACAAATAATAGTATACCTTTTGTGTTTACACCTTCCAATGTACCAATAGCAAAATTGTCTTCTGTAACCGATTTTTCCTTCACTTGTTCTCTTGTTTACCCGTTACCTTTCTAACTCAACTTCTTTTTACCGATAGGTTATTATTGTGTACTAGTTGGTTTAACTTCATATACTTACACAAAATTTTCTTACCTATGTAATGGTTTTCCACAAATGACAACCATACTCTGTAAGATCATAATCAATGTTAGCTATCAACATTCTATAATCAATAGATCTTTGATAACCTTTGGGCATGTTTGATTGAACCCAAAAAGAAGTTCTTTAAATGGTGGATCCTCGTGCATAGACTACTAGTAAAAATGCCTAAAATGGAACCAAATTTGTGATGAACCATAAATGATTGAATGTTTGAAGATGTTAAGTTGATCACCGAAAAGAAGAAAGATAATCCAAGACATTAAATCAGTTAATGGCTTGTATTTTCATTGATGTCAACTTGATATAATCTGATTAGTTATATTCAAAGTGTCAAAGACTTCAGAGAATTAGAGAGATAAAGATTATTCTTTTATTAATGCATAAAAGATCAGCATTCACTAAGTGACTACAAACACCGATGGGTACTGCACCCTGACGAATAGAGAAACCTGAAAGTGAATTCACAGTGATGCTTGTAACACCCCAAAATTGGCACCTTATAATCCTAATCAATTTTGGTGCATTCCTTCAATTTTCTCATCATCAAAGTCCTATTATACTAGGCAAATTCTCCTCCTAATTGACTTTAATTAACTTGGTCTCAAATGCAGAAAACACAAATTTGCATAAATCTGACATTATATTTAATTCCTAAATTATCAAGGTTTATTAGCTAAAAATCCCTATGATTAATTGATTTAATTCTAAAGTCCTAAGTGCTTTTAAATTAAATTAATTCCACCC
>MU227340.1:2156916-2174070 GCA_018584345.1 Thuja plicata | reverse complement strand
CAAAAAGAATTCCATAATTCTATATGAAAGGTCACTCATGTGGCAATAATCCATCCCTTTTATTAAATAATTCATGCTTTTTTGTCTCAATCTCAATTCTTGGAAATGAAGAGGCAACCATTTCTTTCAAGAAAGTCTTCACCCTCTTTCCATGGTTTTCTATAAATTGGACCCCTTTTTTCCTCATTTGGGAGGATGATTTTTGAGAGCATCAAATCTATAGCGAAATTTACATTGATTATTACATGCTTTTGAGTTTAAATTGCATAATTAGATTAATTTCAATTTGGATTAAGGATATGTTGATTTTATTTGCAATTCATTTACATATATAACATCTCAATTTCATCTCTCAAGCTTTCTAGTTTTAAATGCAATTTCAATTCTAAATTAAGAGCATTTGAATTCTAGATTAAGAGTATTTCATTTCGTAGATTAATTGCAATTTCATTTCCATAGAGTAGTTGCAATTTGAATTCTAGACTAGTTGCATTTGATTCCATAGATTAATTGCAATTCATTTCTAGATTAAGATCAATCTCATTTCATAGATTAATTATAGTGCATTCATGGATTAATGGCAATTTCATCTTCTCTCATGCTTTAGAAATCCTCCATGTTAGCAATGGTCAAGTTGTTGGCTCTTGTTCTAAGAGTAAATTTGACATCCACAACTAATTAGGAGGCAACCAGTCGCTTCAATCGAATTTGCAGGATCAACAATTCATGTTTATCTTTGTGAATTGAATGATTGAGTAAGGACTATGCTGAGTTTGTGCCTGATTTAGAGGCCACATTCAAGCACACACATTTTGGCACCCACCGTGGGACAGAAAAAAGGATTTCTGGCCTCATTTTTGAGCATTTTGACAGTGATTTGGGAACAGTGTCGTATGTCTGTACAACATTGGTATGGATTCTCGTGCGAGGATTCAGGTTGAGCCACACAAATTTTTTCTCTCTATAGCACTCTGTTGTGCGAAGAAATAGAAAGCTTGCGCACCTTGAAGTACTTTCTCGTGCGCAACAAAGTACTTTCTCGCGCAAAATTTTACAGACAGACATTTAATTTCCAGAATTTGTAATTTGCTGCTTTTTCTCTGACATCTCCTCTCTGCTGTGATTTTTTTGTTTCTAATTTTTGCTGCAGCATAACAGTGGCTTGTAGGTTCGCTTGTCAAAGATCAAAAAAATTTCTAACAGTTTTCTTGCAGGACGATTGTCAAAGGCATAATCAAAATGTCATGTTTGTTTACTATTTTTCATTCACATAGTTTAAATAGGGCTTTGTTAAAATTTCATAAGAATCCCGATAGAAAAGTAGGGGAATAGGATTTTCATTACATGGAAGTGATGCCCATGGATGAAAACGAGACCCAGATGTTGCTAGCATGACGGATACTTGGGGAAGCAAAGCAAGATAGTGAATCTTTAGCACTTCTACTTGTTAGGGGATTGTGCTCTTCTCTCTTTGAGAGAATCAGAAACCCAAAGGCTTATGGATTTGGTGGAGTGAAACTATCTCGGTGATGAATATGCTTGATGTGTTTGGGTGAGGTAAAAAGGTAGAGAAGTATGCTCTTCTCTCTTTGAGAGAATCAAAAAATCAAACCCTTGAATCCTAACCAAGTTGTGTCACCTTTAGAGGGCCTGCCGGAAGTTGAACCTCCGGGAATGACCCAAGTGAGTACACACCTATCACCAGTGATTCCACCTCACTCTAATAAAGTCTTCTTTTTTGAGTCCAAAGACTCCAAATCCATGGTAACTTCTTTCTCATGATTTCAACTATCATCATGAGAAATCCTTGTTTGTCGTACTGAGTGGCGTCACTCCTAGCCTTGCTTGCAAGGGTGTATAAATTACACGTGTTGGTGTGGCCGCGAGGCCCTAGCTCTATATTAGAGGCACCAAAGGTTATTGTGAATGGAAGCCTACTAAACACTCTCTTAGTTAGATGCCTACCCATTTCACCTCTGAAAGGAGACATAATCTGTGCGCAGGGAGAGGGAAGAATCTCTCCCCTAGATTTTTGACATAGGTATGCACCTGGATGCTTGAAGTGGTATATGACACTAGCCCCTATTTTAAGGGTAACCTTCAAACATATATACTTAGTCCTTGGAAACACCAAAAATACAAGCGCTCTTTCGAGGGTGACACTGTTGTGTGAGGTGCACACATACACATAAGACAGCGGGGAACAGATTTTGTCTTATCAACCAATTTTCTTTGTAGGGATAACTGAGTGTTTGTTTTTTAGTCTTAAACTATTCGAATCATCATCAAACAAAGACTCCCATTATTCTGCCAAGTTGCTTTTTCCTTGGTAGAGTTGTTTATGACTACTGTTTGTGTCACTACTGCTTGATTGAAACTTCATGTTTGTAAACGAGTGATTGTCACCTTGAAATAGAGATTTCTGATTTGTATCATCATAAGACTATCCTAAACCTAGAAATTTTGTCAGAGAATAGTTCCTACTATGTCTCAAAATCTGGTTTTATCTCAAAAACTGAGTCCGTTTACCAAAATTTGGTCTTTTCTCACGTGAACTTTCAGAAACCTAGCACTTTCTCACGCGAGCTGACATTTTCTCACATGAATTTTAGCACTTTATTGCATGATGAGGCATTTCCTCACGTGAATCTGTAGCCTGGCATCCAAAACAGTGAACTTTTTCCCGTTAACTGGTGAACTTTTTGCCTGATCTGACTTTTGTTTGGGGTCCGATTGCTTGCTTCCTCATTGTCTGCAGTCTAAAACTAGTTGTTTTGAGTTGCAAACTGATTGATTCTTACTCAAACTTGTCTTGTCTCTTTATCTTCATCCTATCTTTTTGTTTTTTTTGTACCTTGCGACACGATAGTCATATCTTGGCTGTTCTAGCCATACTCTCGACAACTCGTGCTAGGTACATCTCACACCTTGGCTTTTCTAGCCTATTACATATTTTTTTTTATACCTCTAGAGACAGAGTTCTGAGTCAGATCTTAAGTTTCCTCTTGTTTCATCTTTGTCTATGCCTGTTACGACTAGGAGCAGTAATATTTTTCCCATACATGGTTCCGGAGTAGGTAGAAGTAAACCTTGTAATCAAGGAAAAGTTCATTCTGAACCCGTTATTCAAGTTGATAATCAAGAGGGATCCTCACATTCCTCTTCCCCGTTCAGTATAGATTTGAGTCCTAATAAAAAACCAGTGCTTTAGTTTTGTTCTAATCCTTTGTTTCAAGATCAACACAATCCATTTCTTTCAGATCAACTAGGCTTCAAAAAATCACCCATTTGGGTTGATCCTATTAACGATCCTCACTACCTTAGTGATCCTTTCCAACACTTCAATCCTTTTGATTCACCAAAGAGTGCATTGGCTATGAGTCCTCCACGCGATACTCATACTCATACTAAAGGAGTGCACACAGAACAATCTCAAGTTAACAACATGACATCTCCTTTCAATTACACACAAGGTCACGACCAATCCCAACATGAACAAGGTCATCAAGAAGAAGAACATCACCAAGGTCAAGATCACACTTATAGTATTTATGAAATCCTTGGTAACGATGATGAGCCAATAACTCAAAATGACATAGACTCAGCAAAGTCTAATAAAGCTCTCATCAAAATGATGGAAATACTCCTCGCGGAAGACAAAGAAAAATACTTCCTAGATTTGGAAAAACAAGGGGTCAAGTTACCCGCAAACTTCCAAGTGGAAAGGCTTGTCGCTAAGGAAGAGGAAAGTGAGACCTCCAAATTGCATAAAATAATTCAAGACATGCAAGGTCAAATCAGCCAACTTATGAAGGATAAGGACAAACCCACGCAATAGTTTACAATGGAAAGCATATGTCCTTTTCCATTTGATAAGAGTATTGTTATGCCACCTTTCCCTAAAGGTGTAGAGCTTCCTAAATATGACAAGTATCTAGGTACCACTGATCCTCAGGATCATTTAAGAGAATTTGGTGCCTTATCGATGAAGTTTATACATGATCAAACATATTTGATGCATCTTTTTCCATGAAGTTTGGGTGGACCTGCCATGGAGTGGTTCTTGTGACTACCCACTAGTATCAAGACGTTTGACGAGATTGCCAATCTCTTTATACAACATTATTCTCACAATATTCAACATCCTGTCAACATAAGGGACCTTTGCAACCTTAAGCAGAAGCAAGGGGAACCATTCTTGATGTTTCTCCAAAGATGGAGACAACTTTGCACAAAGTACCCTCGCAAAATACCCGAATCTAAGAAACTCGATATATTCTTGGATAATCTCACCCCTAATTTTGGGTATCAAGTACAACTTCAAGGTCCTCTTAATTTTGATAGTATGATAAAACAAGCTATGAGAATAGAAGCATTCATGGTTAAAAAAGGCGAATTGACCTTGTATAAAGATAACAAACAAAACCCCTCATCTTCCAACAAAGATAAAGGGAAATTTTCCAACAAAAATAGGGATGTTGTGAATGATGGGGTGGTTGATAACATGACTTCAACTTCTTCAAAACCAGTCTTCAATCTCACCTCTGGTATACAAGCGACCAAAGCTGTTGAAAAGGCTGCAACCAATACTCAACAGCCTTCTAGATTTTCTGGCAACAAACCTTGGGCACTGTGACCCAAGCATGAATTTACCTCTTTGGGAGAACCGCTTGATGTGGTTTTCAAAAATTTGGTGCAAAATTAGATTCTTTCTCCTTTGGAGAAACATCTATACGATCCGCAACCATGACCTCATTGGTGGAATGAGAATTCTTACTATGACTACCATCAAAACAAAGGTCATAAGACTGCTACATGTCTCCAATTGTGTCCTAAAGTTCAAGATTTGATTGATAACAAGGTTATCATTATAGAGAATCATAACAAGAATTTGGATCATCAAGCATTCAAAGATCCCTTTCCTCATCACAAGAAAGGCAAGTCCTCCAATGCTCAGAATAATAATGCCAAAGTTAATTATGCACATACCACTTATGATAATGTTATCAACATGATTGATTCAGTGGAAGTGGAATATTGCAATATGTTTACTTGCAAGGGAAGTGGGAATGCTTCTAAACCCAGAACCCCATTTGTCTTGAGAGGCCCTGGGTCTCAATTATCAGAATCTGAAACATCTCAAGATTGTGCAAATGTTGTTACCAGATCTCAGGCTAAAATCACTATTAAGGGTCCTAACCCTTCTGTTGTTACGTCCATGCCAAAACAAACTATGGATAAGATTGTTGTTGGCTCTACCAACAAGAGCACGAAGGTGGTCCCTACACCTCCTACTACTGGTTATAGCATTCTTGACCAGCTTCAAAGAACCAATGCTCAGATAACTATTTTTGAGCTATTGAAGATCTCGCCTGCTCATAGGCAGATTTTGGACAAAGCTCTCACAGAAGATAATGTCCCCAAAGATATCAATCTGGATCAGTTTCAATTCATGGTGGGTCACTTGAATTCATCGCATTATTTTTCCTTCTTTGAAGAAGATGATCACTCGATTAGTCACCCACACAATGCTCCCTTGCATATAGAAGTCATGATCGAAAAATAGCTAGTTCGCCCCATTCTCATTGACAATGGTGCTAGT
The DNA here is from genome assembly GCA_018584345.1 of Thuja plicata. Classification (NCBI taxonomy): domain Eukaryota; kingdom Viridiplantae; phylum Streptophyta; class Pinopsida; order Cupressales; family Cupressaceae; genus Thuja; species Thuja plicata. The sequence goes on along the minus strand of MU227340.1, from coordinate 2,168,468 downwards.
CTTAATATTTTCTCCGCTCATTTTCTTGCTCAGCTAGGTTATGGAAAAGACCACATAGATTCTCGCAAAAGAATTTCCATAAAAGCCTATGATGAAGAAGAGAGAAAATCTAAAGGTCTAGTTGTGCTCCCCATCCAGGTCAGACCAGTTGAAAGAGACGTCATATGTCAGGTGCTAGACCTTTATTTTGCATATAATATCTTGCTAGGAAGACCGTGGATCCATGAGATGCAAGTAGTTCCTTCTACATACCATCAGTGTATCAAGTTTTCTTTTTAAGGTGCAGAGGTGACAGTTCCCACTAGTATGGGCTCTTCTTGTAATGCTCTCACTCAATTAGCTGATAGTCTTGTTCTGACTAATAGAGAATACATAGAACTCTTTGATGCCAAGCTCAAAGATATGGAACAGACCTTGAAAATCATAGACATAGGCATGGGAGGATATCAAATAGAACCCATGCTATCTTTAGCAGCTTTACCTCCATCTCCCCATTCTTATGGGAGATGTTCTGAGAACAATAGATCTTCTGCTACTCCTGAGATAGTTTATGATGGTGTCTTTGTATGGTCTTCTACACAATTGGAGGATGAAGATGAGGAAAGAGCTATTAAGGCTTAGCTTTTTAAAGGAAAGAACATAGCTGAACAAACTACCCTAGCTTGAGAAGTAAACCCCAACAATGAAGGTCCTAAGATTATGAAATGTTTTGGATACAAAGGGAGTGGTCCAATAGGGGTGAATGGTAATGGGTTACTTGAACCTATTCAAGCTATAGGTCAAAAGACAAAAGATACCACTGGTTTAGGTTTCAAAAATATTTGTTCCATGTGGGGATCAATAAATTTGTGCTAGAAATAGAACCTTCACCAAAACCTAAAGGTAAATCTACAGTTGACACCATAGAAGATAGCTCTAATGAGGATTGCTTTCCTTATCCCATTCCTCCAGACCTGGCAGCATTCTTTGCTGAGCTAGATAAATTTGTACCATGTGTTAGTATAGCTGAGAGTGACAGTGATTCTGATAAAACTACTCCACTTGATGCACTAACCTATGAACAATGGAAAGACTTGCAAGATCCTAACTTCCAAGGTGACAGATACGTATCGCCAGAAATTCAAGAGCGGTTGACACAAGAATAGGCTAGTATTACAAGAACTCAAAAACCTTCATGGTGCAAGCACCCAAGTTAGAGTTTAGATACAGACTCTCATGAATATGAGCTTGATAGTTTGTCAGAAGGATCTCATGAAAGAATTCTCGATGTAAGTGAGGGGTCTAGTGAAAGGTCTAATGAGTTCGAGTCTATAAATTTTAACATGTCTTCTACTTTGGTCGTTAGGGATCAAAAGGATTCGAACACACCTTTGGATGAGATTAATTTAGCTCTTAGCTTGCTAGTTAACGCTTTCAATGACCATAATATGAACACACTTGAACCTATCACATCTCTTTCCCTCCAACATCCTGAATTAATAGACTGGAATTCCCCTTCTTCATCCAGTGAAGTCCTTACATTATAGAATGATTAAACCCTAGCCTACTACCTTCACACTGTTGAACCTATGATGTCCTCCACTAGTGAAGAAAGTGTCAACATGACCGAGGCTGACATCAAGTATCTTAGTCAGAAAATTAAAAGAAAAAATAGGTGCTCTGATGGTGAAAACCACATTGTGGCAGTATCAGAGCCAAAAAAAGAAAAAAGAAAAGACATATCCGAAGGTGAAAACCTCTTTGAGGTGCCTAAGGATGAGATACTTGATGCACTTCTGAGTCACTTCCAGGAATGCTCATCAGTTTTAATTGAGACAACTCAGCCGATAGATCTGGGAATAGAAGAATATCCACAAATCATTCATGTTGCCAAGTCATTATCTACAGAAGAACTTAAGGAATTCACAAAATTATTGTAGGAGGAAAAGATAAATTTTGCGTGGACATATTCTAACATGTCGGGTGTGGATCCTGATCTCATTATGCTTCACTTATCAATAGCTCCAGGTGTGAAACCAGTTAAACAAAAACTTAGAAAGATGAATCCGCACGTGGCTTTATTGATCAAGGTAGAATTGGAAAAACTTCTAAAATTTGGGTTCATCCGAGTGATTGATTATGCAGAGTGGATCTCTAATATAGTCCCAGTGACTAAAAATGACAAATCTATTAGGGTCTGCGTAGACTTTAGAGATTTAAATTTGGCATGTCCCAAAGATGATTTTCCACTTCCCAATATTGACATGATCGTGGACATGACAGCAGGATATGAGATGTATTTGTTAATGGATGGTTTCTCTGGCTATAATCAAATCAAAATTGCGCCAGAGGACCAAGAGAAAACTGCTTTTACTTGTGCATGGGGTACATTCTGCTAGAATGTTATTCCCTTTGGTCTAAAAAATGCTGGAGCTACTTATCAAAGAGCTATCACTACAATATTTCATGACATGATGAAAAGGACAATGGAGGACTATGTGGATGACACACTTGCTAAAAGTATGGATAGAAAGACACATCTCACTAATCTAGGTCCTATACTAGATCATATGGAAAAATTTAGATTGCGTCTTAACCCTAAGAAATGTGCATTCGGGGTTACTTCAGGAAAATTACTTGGCTATATCATCTTTGTGAAAGGAATTGAGGTGGATCTAGAAAAGGTACAAGCTATAATGGAAATTCCTACACCTCATAATATCAAACAAATTAGAGGTCTCCAAGGTTGACTCCAATCTATCAGGCATTTCATATCGTAGCTAGCTGACAAGTCACAACCATTCACCAAAACTCTGCATAAAGGTGTGACTTATGAATGGAACAAAGAATGTGAACAAGGCTTTCAACAGATCAAACAATATCTAGCTAATCTGCCTATATTAATGCCTCCTATTTAGGGGAAGCCTTTGATCTTATATATCTTAGCAACAAAAACATCCTTGGGTGTACTATTGGCCCAAGAAGATCCAAATCATAAATAAAGAGCCATTTACTACATCATCAAAAAATTGGTCTCTTATGAATTGAATTATTATGTAATCAAGAAGGCTTTCTTAGTAGTGGTGTTTGCTTCCCAGAAGTTACGACACTACATTTTGGCTCATACTACAAGGCTAATCACAAATATTGATCCATTGAAATACTTGCTTAGTAAAGATACCCTCACAGGTAGACTAGCTAAGTGGGTCATGCTCCTTAGTGAATTTGATATTGCATATGTTGAGAGGAAATCTATTAAAGGGCAAGCGATTGTGGATCAGCTAGCTGAAGCACCCATTACAGATCATCAACCATTAAGGATGGAATTCCTAGATGAGTCCATCATGATTCTCACACATCAAACATGGACAATGTTCTTTGATGGTTCATTCACCCAACAGGGGTCAAGAGCTGGAATTCTATTTATCACACCTCAGTGGTATTCCTTACCAAAGGCATACAAAATGATGTTTCCTTGTACCAATAACACTGCTGAATATGAAGATTTGACCAATGGGCTAAAGATCACTATTGAATGGTGAGTGGATGAACTAAAAGTCTTTGGAGACTCACAACTGGTTATCAATCAAGTGAATGACATCTATCAGATGAAAGATGAAAATCTAGTGCCCTATAAAAAGATCGTTGATAGCCTTAAGAAATACTTTGCACATGTCACTTTTCAGAAAATTCCTAGGGCAGATAATAAAGCAGCTGATGCTATGGCTACTCTAGCTTCTATGTTACAAATGCTGGAGAATGATTTCAGACATGAGTTCCTAGTGGAGACGTTATGCTACCCTGCCTATGAATCGCCTGACTCCTGGATGGTCTGTTTAGTCATTGGACATGATTCATCTCGCTACCACCAAATCTACTATTACCTCCATAACCAAATCATTCCTGACACATATACTAGAAATGAAAAACATCACCTAATTTGCAGTGCTTCACGGTATGTCATTGTAGCAAATGACTTGTATAGATGAGGTCGAGATGGTACCCTCCTTAGGTGTCTAGAACCTGATGAGTCCAAACACGCATTAGAAGAGGTACATGAAGGCATTTTTGGTTCTCACTCAAATGGTCTGACACTGGCTCGTAAACTTATCAGAGTTGGTTATTATTGGCCCGACATGGAGAAGAAAGCTATATAGTTTTCCAAGTCTTGCAAACAATGTCAACTCCATGGTAATTTGATTCATGCTCTAGCCAAGGAGCTTATTCCCTTCATCACTTTCTGGCCATTTCAATAGTGGGATTTTGACTTAGTGGGTCAGATATATCTATCTTCTTCAAGAGGACATAAGTACATCATTATTGCTATAGATTATTTTACTAAATGGGTTGAGGCAATACCTCTCAGTGTAGCTAATGGCAAATCTGTAGCTATGTTCATACTAAACTACATTATCTGTAGATATGGTGTACCTTCCTCTATAATCACTGACAATGGGGGATAATTCAAGAGAAAATATTTGACAAATTTGTGCACTAAGTTCAAGATTATTCAACATTTCTCTTCTATTTATTACCCCCAGGGTAATGGGCAGGCAGAAGCTTCCAATAAGACAATTCTCAAGATCATGCACTGTACAATACACAAATCTGGATGAGATTGGCATCTCCAGATCAATCTGACTTTATGGGCCTATCACACCAGTATAAGAACTCCAATAGGGGCCACACCCTTTGCTTTAGTCTATGGTGTAGATGCAATACTGCCTATTGAGGTTGAGATTCCTACCTTGCGAGTCTCTCTGAAGGGCCTCATTACAGATGACGATATTAGAATATCTCGGCTACAAGAGCTTGAATTGCTGGATGAACGTCAAAAGGTGGCATTCAACCATCTAAGAGCATATCAAAAGATGATATCTAAGAGCTATAACAAGAAGGTTAGACCAAGAGACTTCCAAATGGGTGATCTCATCCTGACAGAGAACCCTAAGAATCAGCAATAGCGAACTCAGAAGGGAAATTTTGAGCCAAACTGGCTTGGTCCTTATATCATTACTGTAGTATTTGGGTCTGGTGCCTATTAGCTCTCCACTAAAAAAGGTGAACAACTCAAAGATCCTATCAACTCTCTTCACCTAAAGAAATTCTACATTTGAGATATCTTTTGCATGCTCATGTACATATTTTATTCTGCGAAAATCCTAAAAATTATAAAATGTCCTGAAAAAATGATCATCTTAGTGAAAACCTGGCAAACAAGCACTTTGATGTATCTATTATCCTAGTGAAAACCTGGTAAACATACACCTTGATAATACCCAAAAAAAATGAAAAAATGAAAAAATACAAAAAAAATCAAAAAAATTAAAAAGAACAAAAAAATTAAAATGCAAAAAAAGAGAAAAAGAGAAAAATGTGCCATTGATGAAAACCTGGTAATCAAGTGTCATGGTAGCAAAAATAGAATTTCTGCAAAGATGGTGAAAACCTGGTAAACAGGCACCTCTTATTTTGTAATGCTTTATCTATCGCAACATCTCTTGGCTTTCTCGCAGTTGCTATTCTGCTTTCCTGCTTCAATTTGCTTTCCCGCTTTAGTTCGCTTTCCTGCTTTAGTGTGCTCATGCATTTTCTTTCAGTCATCTTCGAGATTTTTTCTCAACCTCACATGGATTGAAATTGGTCACACTCGGGGGCATGTTCCTGGTCTAGGGGGCATTGTCTTATCTTTTGGAGTCTTTCTCCTCTTGCATCAGTCACCAGTGGATCTCACTGCATCTGCTTACCGATGCTTCGTAGCGCTTCATCTCTTCTTGAGACTCTCTTTTGCATCAGTCACCAATGGTTCTCACTACATCTACCTGCTGATGCATAGATCTCATTATCAATCTTCTTGCTTGAGAATCTCTTGTGACAATCACCAGTGGTTCTCACTGAGTCTGCCTACTATCGCTATATTGCCAAGATTTCTCCCATCATTTTGCTATTTGTTTGTTCAGCTTCGATCCATTCGTTACTTGGGGGCATGGCTCCCCATTTTGATCGATCTTTGGTTTACACTTGAGTAGTAATCTTGTCGAAGGACAACTTTGTACAGGCACAAACTGGTGTTTCTCAACACCTTAATCAAACAGTGTTTTTCAACACTCTCTTTGGACACATCTGTGTTTTTTTAACACACATCAAATATCTCATGACGTAAACATCTCTCGATAGCAATCAAACACATTGCACGCACAAGCACAATATTTTTTTTCAACACCCCACACATAGACACATTCGTAAACCTTGAAACATGCTAAGAAATGATTGACTCTTTCTTGGTATGTTGTCTGTTCTCATGAATTTCATTGATATTTTCTTTGTCTACTGCTTGTTGGTGTGGTTTTGATGATTCGACAACGTCAAATAAATAGGGTGTATGTGATAAGAGCTTCTGCATTAAGGTGGAAAATCCTCACATCTCTTGATCTTGTTTATTTGTATGCCAAGGGGAGGTTGGAACTATCCCCTTGACTATTATTTCTCTATTTGTTTACTTACGAATTCTTACTATATCAAGCTAGAAACAATGTTCACGTCACCTTGGCTTTTGTGCCTTAGTGCTTATGTTCATTTCCTACATTTTATCTAATGAAAGTCATATTCATATTCTTATGGTTGCAGTGGCACCAGTAAGGATTGTATTGACTCCAATGATCCAAAAGCACTCGATGATGATAAAAATGATGAGTCCAACAACCAAGTCCTAGGATTGCATTTAGCTTAGGCTTGCATTTGCATTGTAGGCTTGCATTTTCATTTTAGGATTGCATCATGGAAATTTTGGTGCTCTCTTCATTATCTTCTCATTCTTCAAGGGTCCTCATCTCTCATCATGGTTTCCTCTTGACTGCACAAGTGTCCAGTCCTCACTCTCGATCTTCGTTCGTGTTCTTTTGGTTAGTACATGTTGTATATTGCAAATATCCTGCATGAGATGATTAGTACCATTACATTAATTGCATTACTTTCATTTCCAAAAAGTGCATTTCCATACATTCATTTGCATTTATATATCCATAAACATGTGCATCCATTATAAGCATAAATCAAATCATACATAGCATTTATCCATCTGAACATCTATCATAGCATTTTTCATACATCAATAAAACATGTGCATAAACATTTACATATCCATCCATGGCATACATTTATAATCCATACATCTAATCATATAGGAAATCATCTCATAAAACATACACATCTAAAGCAATATATAAACATGTACAATGATGCCAAAAATTGAGCTCATATATATATATATATATATATATATATATATATATATATCGATCGGTCAAATGTAAGAAGGTGCTACTCGAGCACAATATGTCAAAATGGTAGTAAAATATGATATCCCATCTAACCACCTGGTGGAGGTGGAGGGGGTGGAATACTTTGCTACTAAGGAGGAGGACCTGGTGGAGGAGGTCCTGGTGGAGGTGGTCCCAATGGAATGGCCCATGCACCAGCATACTCTGTAAAAGGCTGAATCTGATCCACTGCCTTAGGAACTGCAATAGTGTATGCAGCACAGTAATAAGAAGCCTAAGGAGCCTCGTATCTAGTCTCTAATTGTGATCTAGCCAGTGCCTCTTGTAACTCCTAGATCTCTCGGTCTCACTTAGATATCCGTGTATCCCAAATAATCACTTGCGTATGGAGGTCGTCACACTCCCTCTGTGACTGTCTAGCCCTCTCTCAGACTCTCTAGAGAGCCTCCTACAACTATGCTACCTGTCCTCCTACTGGTGGATTAGTCAGAATAGCATCAGCCATGATAGTATCATCTACCTACTCAGCAGCTCTGTCCTGACTGCCACTGGGCCTAGCACCTGCATCTGATCCCATGGGTCTAACAGGAATATCAGTCTGAGCTGTCCTCGGTCATACAACTCTCTCCTACTACTGTAAAGGTGGCTGTTGTCCCTATGGCTATTGTACCTATGGAGGGACCTGCTGCTATGGTGGTGGTCGTACCACTTGTTGTATATGAGGGATCAACACAACAAGAGCTATAAATCTGGGGAATGGATGTGCTAACATGTGATCTCTATATGCAGGTGTCACACCTGCATTCATCACTGCGGCCATATAATCCCACCTGGCTGGTGGTACCCGGGCATCTATCATACTATGACCCCTGTCAAGCTGTCGCTGCCAACACTTAATTGTCTCATCGATGAATTGGGCATAAGTGCAATACTCCAGAGACACATCCTGCGGCCTCTCGAACTGGCGCAATATGCACATGAGAAAGAAGCGCTCAATGATAGTAATAGTATGCCTAATCAAAGGACGTGAATAGAACATGTATGATAACTCATGATGAGCATCATCCCATACCTCAGTGGCTACCCAAGGCCACCATATGACTGCGGCCATATCATCTATCTATGATCTCCACTGCTCTATCTCACCCAACATGGGCTGGGTCATCGAACCTGTGTACCTGTATATGTACGGCTCTAAAGGCTATCGTGTATCATGAAATATTGGCCTACATATGGGAAGGTGCTCCCAGGCCCAGATCTATAAGACAATGATTCCTGCCGCCATGGTACGTGCACCTCGATACATAATCTTGTGTATCTCATGGTACATCTGAGAAAGCATGCACTCGCCCCATCCAAAAGTAACTGCAGGAGTGGCTAGCATCTTCTGTAACATGCCTCCCCAGCCACACTCTAATCTGTACTGACCATGATCAGGAACCAAGTGACAACTCAGGAACAATGGTAATACAACTACCAGTGGGTAATCTCTATCGTAGCCACAAATCAACTCCTCCCATGAGATGGCCCGACCCATCACCAAATCATCCTGGAAAACTATTCTCAAAGCCACTGTACTTGCTCTGGGATGAGTGTCATACTCTACACAAACTATATGGAAAGGCACTCTCAAAATATTGTATATATCCTTGGGAGTGACCATCATCTCCCCCTACGACAAGTGAAAGGTGTTCATCTCTGAGTGGAAACGCTCAACCAAGGCACCTAATAAGCCGTGATTTACCTGAATATCAGGTGCATCATGAAGGTAAGTCAATCCTATCCTGTCAATATGGGCACCATCAACATCTGATAATCTTTGAAGCAACTCACCCATGACAGGATGATGTGATCGAAAATCAATATCAAGCAAGTCGACCTGCAAAACAAGCAACAAAATTGGATCAGTACCTCAACATACAATGATGATTTTTCAAAACAAAAGACAACAAATACAACTATGGACCTATCCTACACACATTTTTGAGATATTGCAACCGGCTGACTCTGCGACATAAGAAAACAATAAATTTTGATTTTTGGTCAGTTTTCCATGTGAGAAAACTCTTTTCCCATGTGAGGAAACTCTTTTCCCATGTGAACTTCCTGGCTCGCACAAGATGGGATGTGTTCCCGTACAAGATTTCTAAAATCTTGTGTGGCTCAAGCGTGCTCTTCATGCAAGCGCAGGGGAGGGGCCCGTGAGAGGAACCCCTGACCCGCGCAAGGAATCAGATTCCTCACGCGAAAGGAGACTGACACCGATGTGAGGAAATTGTTTCCTCGCTCGAGATTGGATGCGACAAACTTTAAAAGGGCCTAAAACATGCTAAACGCTAAAAACTGATAAAAAAAATTTTGAAATACAAGATCAAGTTGTGATTACTTATAGGTGCATCATACTCTGGTGGTCGGTTGTGTCGTTGGGAGCACTCAAATCGGTGTAAATGCATAGGAATGCTCTCAATATCAGCTAGAGCCCTCACCATCTCTAAAGTCAAAAGGTGAATAATGATTTGAAAATGACCCCTCCAGGCCTTATATAGCCTTTGACTTAATTTTTTTAAAGTGCTCTATTTTCTGTGAAAATTGCTCCCTTGGCTAAATGGACCGTTCTGAATCCATTTTCATGATCAAAATTGAAATCTGACACTCCTAAGTAGCTCAAAATCGTATTTTAAAATTTTGGGACCGATGCGATCGGATGCTTGTGCAGTCAATTTTCTGACATTGTTTTCTTGTTAGAATCATCTCTTGTCATCATTTTCTTGCCTTCTGCAATCTTTTTCATCAAAGTCAACTCTAGTCAATTCTTGTCAACTGTGGTCAAACCTAGTCAGTAGGACTCCCTGATCGCTCCAAATCTATTCTATCTTCTCTTGATATCTCTGGATCTTCGATCTTGTTTCTATCTATGATTTCTCGCTCTCATCATAATGGTGTGTCATCTTTCGATTTCGCTCTCGAGGGGGCAGGATGATTGCATCATTAAATCTTTTTGCATTATTGTTGAATCAATCTAATCTGAATCAAAAGTCCCCATCGCTAGGGGCATCTCATCACTTGGGGCATATTGATTTTTTCATACCTTATGGTCAAAATTGGATATTCCATGATCTTGAATCTCTAGAGGCATCTTGATGTCTCACATCTAGTCATCTATTTTTCTAGGTATCTGAGCAATCTAACACGGATCCTCAACGATCAAGCTTCATTCTGGAGATGATTCTTGAAATCTCATTAGGTATTGGGGAAATCTAACCCTAATTCCTAAAATTTATGCTTTGTTCTGAAGATGGCTCTCAAAAAATCTTTAGACCCTTATCTAGGCAATCTAACCTAGATCTCGCAGGGCTAACCTTTGTATTGGGGCAATCTAACCCTGATTCTGGAGATAGTCCTAGGTCTTTATCAACTATCAGCGGACATTGGGGCAATCTAACCCCGATTCTAATCTTCTCTTAGATGATTCTACTTATTAATCTGATCGGTGTCTTAGCAACCTAGCCTAGACTTCCGAAATCTTCATCTTCAAATCATACTATTCTTTGAATCAATGCGCTACTCGCACATCAATTCAAAGATGGGCAAAATGTAACACCCCAAAATTGGCACCTTATAATCCTAATCAATTTTGGTGCATTCCTTCAATTTTCTCATCATCAAAGTCCTATTATACTAGGAAAATTCTCCTCCTAATTGACTTGGTCTCAAATGCAGAAAACCCAAATTTGCATAAATCTGATATTATATTTAATTCCTAAATTATCAAGGTTTATTAGCTAAAAATCCCTATGATTAATTGATTTAATTCTAAATTCCTAAGTGCTTTTAAATTAAATTAATTCCACCCCCTTTAGTTAATATACATTAAAAGAAATTGAATAGTTATTTAATTGATTGAATGGATTATCCTCAAAAAGAATTCCATAATTCTATATGAAAGGTCACTCATGTGGCAATAATCCATCCCTTTTATTAAATAATTCATGCTTTTTTGTCTCAATCTCAATTCTTGGAAATGAAGAGGCAACCGTTTCTTTTCAAGAAACTCTTCACCCTCTTTCCATGGTTTTCTATAAATTGGACCCCTTTTTTCCTCATTTGGGAGGATGATTTTTGAGAGCATCAAATCTATAGTGAAATTTACATTGATTATTACATGATTTTGAGTTTAAATTGCATAATTAGATTAATTTCAATTTGGATTAAGGATATGTTGATTTTATTTGCAATTCATTTACATATCTAACATCTCAATTTCATCTCTCAAGCTTTCTAGTTTAAATGCAA
>MU227340.1:2116954-2156727 GCA_018584345.1 Thuja plicata | reverse complement strand
TAGTGCATTCATGGATTAATGGCAATTTCATCTTCTCTCATGCTTTAGAAATCCTCCATGTTAGCAATGGTTAGGTTGTTGGCTCTCGTTCTGAGAGTAAATTTGACATCCACAACTAATTAGGAGGTAGCAAGTCGCTTGAATCAAATTTGCAGGATGAAAAATTCATGTTTATCTTTGTGAATTGAATGATTGAGTAAGGACTATGTTGAGTTTGTGCCTAATTTAGAGGCCACATTCAAGCACACACAATGCTCAAGAAAGACAACTGACAAGAATTAATGATGAGCAAAATCACAAGCATTACCGACAAGCATAACTTCACAGTGATGCCCGACGAACAAATAACCCTGATGGACAGATAACCTCGACAAAGATGCCCGAGGAGAACTGAAGTGTTTACCGAAGCTAACAAGAGTTAAAACACTGAAAGGAACTAAAGTTCAAAAATGACAAAACACTTAGCTGGAAAAAGCTAAAGATAGACTTAACTTTTTGTTAACATTGTTTTCATCGACAAGATAAAGCCAGACATAAGTAAAATATTTAAAGTTGTTTTATCCAGTTGTCAAGGAGAAATCTAAGGGATAAACTTGAGTAAAGCTTTAAACCAAGATTGGCTAAGATTTTGGATCACGCCAAGAACAAGAAATTCAAGAACCTAGAAATGGTGATATCATGTATATAAAGAGACAATCTAATTCATTATGAATTAGGGGAGTGGATAGAGAAGAAGGATACTGAAGAGAAACAGATGAAGAACAACTTCATGCAGCCCTGATCAATCAAGCTGAGGAAAGAGATAAAGAATTTTGTAGACACTGAGCAACAAAGAAGCACAGCATCACTGAACAGAAAGAAGTGGATCAAAGGTATTTAAAAGATACATTGATCAGAAAGGTATTATGAGCTTACAATAGATCTGAAAATATGTAAGTCTATAGTTGTATATGTGAATAGATCATTTACTGTTTCAGTTTAACCATTGATTCAGAAAGTCTCTTAACTGAGAAGGACTTAAAAATCCTTTCTATATTGAGATACATCCCAAGGAGAATCAAAAATTTTGATCATAAAGATAGGATGAGATGCCAGATACCATTTGACAAACTACACTAGGTTTTGTCATAGAAGGTAGCATAAAGATGCCTAATATCAAGTGACAAACTATTCTATTTAAATCCTTTAACAAGGTCACACCTAACAGTGTGTTTGTAACCTTTAACAGGGTTGGATCTTCACCGAGCTCACTTCATAAGATTGAAAATTTTGGTTTACCGGTCCCAAGTGGTTTTTCCCTTAACAGGGTTTCCATGTTAAAAATCCATGTGTCAATGTGTTTATGAGTCATTACTTTAGTGTTTTTCATTACACAACTATTCTAGATTGATCAGTATACACTAAGCAATTTACAATTTTTTGGTAAATGAAAGACTGCTAATCAATAAACAATAAGAATAAGTTTTAACAGTAAACTCCGAGCAGTAATTATTTGTTAATGATTGTTTAAAGGCATTCATCTTGTAGGATTGAAGATAACTAGAGGCTTAATATTATGGTACTAAGTTTTTGGGTTGATTTATTGAAATATTTTTGAGGCCACTGATTCACCCCCCACCCCTCTAAATTATTCTAACAATTGGTATCAGAGATTGTATTCTTAGAAAGGGAGTTTAACAGCTCAAGAAATAAATCACAAGATGAACAAACAAGATGTGCCCAAGTTGACTAAGACAACTTTGCATCATGGAAAAGAAGAATAAGACTCCACCTATCAGGTATTGGAAATGATGTTGATCAATACTTAGATACTGAATATGTGTTTCCTATAGGACCTCACACCCTTGAGAAATTGAGATAAAATCATGAGCATAATTGCATGATGATAGAAATTTCTTCCTCACTCTTCGATGCTGAGTTTGAAGATGTCAAAACCTGCACCTCTACAAAGAAAATGTGGGATAAATTGAAGGTGGTACATGGAGGAGATGCTAATGTACTAAGAGCCAAGGTAGAAAGCCTAAGAGGGTGGTTTGATGACCTAAGGATGAAAGAAGGAGAAAATATCACTGAGTATAGCTGCATAAACAAAGAGGTAGTCAATGTTATCTGAGGAGTTGGAGGTGTACTTGAAGAAGAGACAGTGGTAAGTAAAATCCTAAGAATCTTACTATTTGTATATGCTATTAGAGTATCTTTTATACAAGAAATAAGAGTAGTTGCAAACAATAATGTTACTCTAGATAGTCTATTTTGTAGACTGATTTCATTTGAGATGAATAACTTTGATTATAGTGTCTTACCATCTATAAAATCTGCATTCAAATCTTCTTTGAAAATAAGTAAGTCAAGTCATAAAAACACTATGAGGAATGATATTGAAAGTGATAATGAGGATCAAGGACTTGATGAGATTGAAGCACTAATGGAAAGAAGATTGCAGAAAGGAAAAGGTAGATACAAAGGTAAATTACCACTTGTATGTTTTAATTGTAAAGAGGTTGGACACTTTGCTACAAGATGTCCTAACAGAAGAAAAGATGACAGAAGTAATGACAGAACATATGAAAATATGTTTGATTAAGGTGATAACAGAGATTACCAAAGAAACTGACAATCTGACAGAAGAGATACCCGAGACTACAAGGACAAAGGAAGGAAAGCTTGTTACCTAACTGAGAACAAAATTGATGATACTGACACCAAATCTGATGAAGACATTAAGATGGTATTTGTAGCCATGAAGGATGATTCAGACGACAAAGAAGAAAGGTATGTAGAGACTGCACTCATATCTAAGGTTAGTAAGAATGATGTCTAGATTGTAGATAGTGGATGCACTCACCACATGACCGGTGATAAACAAAAGTTTGAAACTTTTGAGTACTATAATGGTGGATCAGTAAGAATGGGTAATGACACACCTTGTCTAGTTGAAGGTAAAGGAACCATAATGTTAAATAACCTGATCAAATGTGAAAATGCATACTGGGTAAAAGGACTAAATTATAAACTATTGAGTGTTTCACAGATGAATAACACAAGTCACCAAGTAGCATTTGAGAATAAGAAGGCAAAGATCTTTAATGGATCAGGAAGGTTGATTGGAACTGGTGAGCAGACAAAAGGTAACCTTTTCTATCTTGATGACATTAAGACCACTTGTTTGATGGCTAGAAATGAAGACATATGGTTGTGGCATAAGAGATTATGTCATGTGAATTTTGACAACATGACAAAGATAAGCAATTAATAAAAATTAAGAGGCTTACCGAGTATGTCAAAGCCCGAGCATATCATGTGCAAGAATTGTCAAAAAGGTAAAATGACAAAGTCTAGTTTCAAGAGTAAATCACATACATCTAATACTATTCTAGAATTAGTCCATACTAATTTATGTGGACCCATGAGGACAAAGAGCTACTATGGAGATAGGTATTTCATTCTCTTTGCAGATGATTATTCTAGAATGATGACATTTATGTTCTTAAAAGATAAATTAGAAGCATTCAAGATGTTTAAAAGGTATAAGGATATGGTAGAAAAACAAAGTGGTAAGGAATTGAAATTCTTAAGATCATATAGAGGAGGGGAATTTGTTTTTGATGAATTCACTAACTATTGCAATGAGCATGGAATTAAAAGACAGGTTTATGCACCAAGAACACCACAACAAAATAGAATTGTTGAAAGGAGAAATAAATCAATTGTTGATTGTGCAAGAACACTCATGGTTGAGAAAAGTATCACTCAAACTTTCTAGAGGGAGGTTGTTTATACTTCAATCTATATATTGAACAAAGTACAATTGAAGAAGGACACAAAGAAGACACCCTATGAGATTTGGTATGGTTACACACCCAATGTAAGTTACTTCTAAATTTTTAGTAGTCAATGTTATATTTTGAAAGATGATAGAAATGGAAATATTGACTCCAAAAATGAAGAAAGTATCTTTCTAGGGTATTTCACCCAAAGCAAGGCTTATAAATGTCTTAACAAGTCATCTAACAAGATCATTGAAAGTGAAAATGTAAAGATAGATAAATTTGCATAGAAGAATGACAAGGAAAGTAGAAAAGAACCAGAAGATTACAACATATTTTTTTTACATTGAAGAACCTGACACTCTACCTGAGCAACAGTGTATCGCTCCCGAGCAATAGAACCTTGTACCTAAGCATTAGGCTACAATTACCAAAAATCAGGAAAATCCTCAAGATGATGTTCTGAGCGATGGAGATCAGAATGAAGGTCAAGATGATGATCAAAATGATGGACAAAGAGCTAAACTGAAACTTGCCAAGTATGTCAGAAGACATCATCCATAGAATCAGATCATAGGAGACAAGAAGGCTAGAATGAGAACAAGAAGTAAGTCACTAAACATAAGATGTTTACTTTGTGATTTTGAGGCTAAATATGTTAACACGACACTTGAAAATGAAGAATGGGTCAGTGCTATGAATGAAGAAATAGAACAGATTGAGAAGAACAGTACAGGGACACTAATACTGAGACCTGATGACAAGAATGTCATTGGTACCAAATGGATATTTAGAAACAAGATGAATGAGAATGGAGAAGTCGTGAGAAATAAAGAAAGATTGGTATGCAAGGGGTATGCACAAGAAGAAGGTATTAATTATGGTGAAACATTTGCACCCGTTGCTAGAATAGGAGTAAGAATCTTACTTGCTTATGCTGCATTCAAAGGATTCAAGGTATACCAGATGGATGTCAAATATACATTCCTAAATGGAATCCTAGAAGAAGTGTACATTGAACAACTAGAAGGGTTTGTTGATCTAGACAAGAGGAACATGGTATGTAGTCTGTATGGATTCAAACAAGCACCTAGAGCCTGGTATGAAAGACTTCACTCCTATCTCATAAGCATTGAATTTGTAAGAACAAGTGAAAATAACAATCTATACTTAAATGAAGATACCAATGGTAATATTATGATTGCTGAAATATTTGTTGATGATATCATTTTTGGGGGAAATTAAATGTTATGTAAATCCTTCGCTAATGAAATGAGAAAAGAGTTTGAAATGTCTATGTTTGGGGAGATCAAATTCTTTCTTGGTCTATAGATTCTTCAACAAGATGCAGGCATATATATCACTCAGTCCAAATACATCAATGAAGTGCTGAAGATATTCAAGATGGAAGATTCCAAGCCAGTTGGAACACCTATGGAAACCATATGTAAGCTGACAAAAGAAGACAAATCAAATGAGGTAAATCAGACCTTGTATAGATCAATGATTGGAAAACTAATGTATGTTGTTCATACCAGACTAGATATAGCACATGTAGTTGGAATAGTTGCAAGATTCTCTACTAATCCCAAAGAATCACATATGACTGAGGTTAAGAGAATTCTGAGATATCTAAAGAACACCGAGGACTATGGCTTATGGTATAAAATAGAAGGAAAATTTGAACTACAAGTTTGTACAGATGCTGATTGGGCTGGAAAATTAGATGAGCGAAAGAGTACAACTGGAGAAGCATTCTTCATGGGTGACAGACTTGTCACATGGATCAAAAAGAAGCAAGGATGCATCTCACAGTCTACTACAGAAGTAGAATATGTGGATGCTTCTGCAAACTGCTCAAACATTGCATGGATCAAACAGTTGCTGGAAGGTATGAATATGAAGATTCTTGAACCAGTTATTATCTATTGTGATAATACCAGTGCAATAAAGATTTCTAATAATCTTGTCATGCATGCTAAGACTAAGCATATTGCTATCAAGTATCATTACTTAAGAGAACAAGTGCAAGAAAAAGAAGTGATACTAGAATATGTTAAATCTAAGGAACAATCAGCTGACATATTTACCAAGCCATTACCAAAAGATATATTTGAGTACCTGAGATAGAGACTAGGGATCCAACCCTTGTCTATCGGTCAGTAAGCTGACTAGGGAATTGCATTAGCCTATACACAAATCATAAGATAATTTATGTTGATGCAAGCACAGAGATGGAATGCAAAGATACATCTGTACACAACAAGTTAAATACCTACACCGAATACCAGAGTCACTGTATTGCTGATGGATAGGGAAATTCAAGGAGTATAATATAAAAAAGGGATGAAAGATGATATGGAAGAATTGTTTGGCATTGTTGTCAAAGGGAGAGATTATATCATTATCCACTCATTATTCATGGAGAGAAGTTCCTAAGAATCCAAAGGGAGAGATTATATCATTATCCACTCATTATTCATGGAGAGAAGTTCCTAAGAATCCAAAGGGAGAGAAGTAACATGAGGGAGAGAATACATACTAAGGGAGAGATTGTTGTCAAAGGAAAAAGAGATTATCAAGGAAAGGAATAGTCATGGCAGAGCACATATCAGAAACATATTCGAAGCTGCTACATCTATCTAGTAAAGGGATTAAAGATTGAAGAAGACATTCTACAAGAAACAAATCTAAGCTATATGAAGCTTATCGAGAGCCAGCCATTTGTATTGGTTATAGAACAAAAATATTTGGGAGAGATGGATGAAATACACTTGATATATTTCATATTGTATTAGTAATAATATAGTGTGATAATGTAGTGTGTTTCCATCAATGCCAAAGGGAGAGATTGATGAACCATAAATGATTGAATTTTTAATGTTAAGTTGATCACCAAAATGTAGAAATATAATGCAAGACATTAAATCAGTTAATGGATTGTATTGTCATTGATCTCAACTTGATATAATTTGATCAGTTATATTCAAAATGTCAAAGACTTTGGAGAATCAGAGAGATAAATATTATGCTTTTAGTAATGCATAAAAGATCAACATTCACTAAGTGACTACAAACACCGACGGGTAGTGCACCTTGACAGACAGAGAAACTTGAAAGTGAAGTCACAGTGATGCTTGAGAAAGAAAAATGACAAGCATTACAAATGAGTAGAATCACAAGCATTAATGACAAGAAGAATTTCACAGTGATGCCTGACAAATAGGAAATCCCGATGGAGATGCCCTAGGAGAACTGAAGTGTTGACCGAATCTAACAAGAGTTAAAACACCGAAAGGAAATGAAGTTCAAAAATGACAAAACACTTATTTGGAAAAAGCTAAAGATAGACTTAACTGGCTATTAACATTGTTTTCATCAACAAGATAAAGCCAGAGATAAGTAAAATATTTAAAGGTGTTTTATCCAGTTGTCAAGGAGAATTCTAAGCGATAAAACTAGAGTAAAGATTTAAAGCAAGATTGGCTAAGATTGAAGATCATGCCAAGAAAAAGAAAGTCAAGAAACTAGAAATAGTGATATCATGTCTATAAAGAGACAATATAATTCATTATGAATTAGAGGAGTGAATAGAGAAGAAGGACGCTGAAGAGAAACTGATGAAGATAAAATTCATACAGTCCTGATCAATCAAGCTAAGGAAAGAGCTAAAGAATTCTACAGACACCAAGCAACAGAGAAGCACAACATCACCGAGAAGAAAGAAGTGGATACAAGATATTGAAAAGATACATTGATTAGAAAGGTATTATGAGATTACAATAGATCTAAAAATCTACAAGTCTATAGTTGTATATGTGAACATATCATTTACTATTTCAGTTTAACCATTGATTCTGAAAGTCTCTTAATCGAGTACGACTTAAAAATCCTTTCTATATTGAGATACATCCCAAGAAGTATCAAAAATTTTGATCATGAAGATAGCATGAGATGCCAGATACCATTTGAAAAACTACACAGGGTTTGGTCATAGAAGGTAGCATAGAGATGCCTGATATCAAGTGACAAACTATTCTATTTAAATCATCTAATAAGGTCACACCTAACAGTGTGTTTGTAACCTTTAATAGGGTTGGCTCTTCATCGAGCTCACTTCAGAAGAGTGAAAATTTTGGGTTACCGGTCCCAAGTGGTTTTTCCCTTAACAGGGTTTCCATGTTAAAAATCCATGTGTCAATCTGTTTATGAGTCATTACTTTAGTGTTTTGCATTACACAACTATTCTAGATTGATCGTTATACACTAAGAAATTTACTATTTTTTGGTAAACGAAATAATTCTAATCGATAAACAATAAGAATAAGGTTTAACAGTAAAATCTGAGCAATAGTTATTTGTTAAAGATTGTTTAAAGGCATTCATCTTGTAGGACTGAAGATAACTAGAGGCTTAATATTGTAGTACTAAATTTTTGGGTTGATTTATTGGAATATTTTTGAGGCCACTGATTCACCCCCCCCCCTCTTAGTTATTCTAACAATTTGTTCTGCTTTTGCAGACTTCCAGAGTCTTTTTTTTGGGGTGCCTTTTTGCTAGTGAAGTATGGGGGTTTGTNATTTATTGGAATATTTTTGAGGCCACTGATTCCCCCCCCCCCCTCTTAGTTATTCTAACAATTTGTTCTGCTTTTGCAGACTTCCAGAGTCTTTTTTTTGGGGTGCCTTTTTGCTAGTGAAGTATGGGGGTTTGTTTGGCTTTGTTATGAAAAAAAAATCAGATTACCAATGTTCTTTCTGGTACTATTGTTAGTGTTATTTCCAATTTAATTTGTACCTTGTAATTTTCCTAGGGTCCCTTGTCATTGGTAGTGTCCAAGGCTTTGAAATCAAGATTAAAATTGTTTTTATGCCTCTGCAAAGTTTTCTCAAACCCTTAACCTAGTTGAAAATAGTGGAAAATGACTAAAAAACCCTAATAGTCTTGGCCGATTCTATTTTCATGTTACTTTTTTGGTCATTTAAGTTACCTCAAGTCATGTGGTTCATGTTTAATGGGTTATTTTTTGCAAAAAGACTGTGTTATCCTAACCGCTTTAATAATTCCTAAGTCACACCATGAAAAAATCCATTTTATGTCATAGTCTTATGTGGTGAGCAAGTTGGTTTTGATCGAACGGCCTGCTTAATGGCTTAATCAAAAGGTAAATGACATCTATTGGTTAAGAGATTAAGCGGTGATGATGCGTGTCCTTGGTGGGGCTGAACAATCATAAAGGTTCTCAGTTAAATAGTGGGCAAGTATGAAGGAATCTGACGGTCTACTTAATGGCTTAAAATAAAAGTGCGTGACATCTGGTGAGTAAGCGATTAAGCAGTGGCGACACCTGTCCAAGAAAGAATGTGGGTCCAGTCGCAGACAACATAAAGGTTGTTAAAGCCTGGAAAGATCTAACGGTTGGCTCAATGGCTTATACCCAAGATGCACGACATCTATCAGGCAAGCCATTAAGCGGTGATGACATCTGGCAGGTGGTGGACTTGGACATTCAGAGGTGGCAAGAGCTTAAACCACAGTTAAGTTGTCTTATATCTAATGGTCCGCTTAATCACTTAAAAGGAAAGTTCTCAACATCTAGTGAGTAAGTGATTAAGCGGTGGTGACACGTGTCCTCAGTGGACAGTTGTTTTCAGGAAAATAAGATAGCCGCCAGATGTAGAGAACAATGTCTAGAATCTACAGCTCAAATTCAAAGTTGATAAAATGTGTTGCAGAGAGCCATTAAGCTATGAAATTGAAGCATGTAGAATGTGTGGCAACTCCAGTCAAATTCAATTTGAAAGATTGATTTGATTGAGGCCATAGAATTTATTAAGTTGACTTGCAGTCACAATGATTCATCAAAATCATTCAAGCAAAGTCGGGATTGCAGAGAAAATTTGCAGAATGGGTAAGTTTACTGATTCACTAGCATTGAAATTATGGTGGAATTTGCAGTTCAGAAAGGTTTTTAGAACTTTGTCTCAGAATCTAAATATAGTATCGAAAGAAAAACCTTAGAATGGCCCCTAGAGTTGAGATTTCTGGAGAGGTTGATTACCAAAAAAGGAATGTTAGGGAAGATTTGTTACAGCATTGCCACTGTCCACAGGAGATGTCACTCAAATTAAAAGGGTAGTTCCACCACATCCCCGCTTCAAAATTGGAGAAGGGTTATATGATTTTGGTAGATGGGCGAAAGATGCTAATACCAGTTTTGATGGCCTTACTCTGTTCAGGACGGCCTATAGCCAGAGGAATGCCCCTACCCCAGACTATAATATTTGGGAGTTAGATGTGGGAAAACTGATAGCACCTGGTGTGTTCATGGACACTGATTTGTTCACTTTAATTGCAAACACTTATGATAAGGTGGCTAGGGTTGTTAGGGATACTCAGGGAAATGTGCTATTGACTGTATCAGCTGATGAAATTAGAAGGATCTTCAAGCTAACTAACACCTCTGAGCATATGGATGATATTGATTTTGAGTACTTTAAAGAAGTATACCATACTCAGAGGGAGTATTACAGGGATGAAGAATTGAAGGGGTATTTTAATAAAATAGGGGACTTGGTTGTAGTAGGGCCTAGAACCCCATAACCTTTCAAGTTGGATCTTTTTAATGGCAAGGCCAGAAAGATGTATAGTGCTCTATGCCAAGTTTTGGGGGTAGATGCAGATGTAACAATGTATGTCCATATAATGCTAATGGTTGTTCAAATTCTGCATCCCCACCTGTCAGCAGTATTTGATTTTGCATCTTATATTGCTCAAGAGATTCATGAGGGTCTGGCAGGAATTCAAGACAGCAACATACATAAACCAATGGGATGGTATTCCCTCATGATGCATATTTTCTTCTTCAACAATGCAGACTTCTTTGAGGAAGAAATGGAACTAGATAAATTCCAAGATGGTAAAAAATTGCTTGTTCAGATGTGGAGTGCAGATTTTTCATGGGATAGGAAGAGTGCTAGTTATGTGTATTTTGATAAGGTTTTTGCAACTAGACTCAAGTCACTACTGAGAAACCAGAATGCTAGGGTCCACACTGAAATGATGAGGCTTTTAAGGCCTATGGAATATGCCCCAGAGCTAAAAATTTCTCACAATTGGGGAGATCTAATTTTGTACCCTTTTTCTACAGTAATTAGGGTGTATGGATTCAGAGGAACCCCTTATGTGCTACCCTACAGAGTCCCACTCAAGATTGGAGTAGCAAAAATTATAAGGCAATTGGGTGGGCTACAGGAAGAAGCCCTGACTGGAAAGATGAAGGGAAATATCTTTCCTACCCTCACCAGAGCCCATCACTTCATCATAACCAAAGGTGGGTGGACACAATTTGACAAGTATTTTGAGCCTTATCATTTAGCCACGTCTATGCCCAGATGTGTAGATAATGAAGATTTTATCATGGGTATGTTCAGGAAGAGGACTAAATGCTTGATATTAGAACATCAGTTCAACTACCCTGAGGATATCATCAGAAATATTTTTGACCTTGGTATTCAGGAAGTCAGGAAGGAGAAATGGATGGCATACAAGAAGTCTTTGGACTTTGTACAAAATTTTGACAAGACTTATGATCCTTTAAAGGAATATTTCCCATGGTCTTACAAAATTGACTCCCTAATGAATCTTTTTAAGGGGATCATACAAACCCTAAATGAGAAGAGGCAGAGAGCAATTGAAAATGAACCAGAAAAGACTCTTGTTGTCCTGAATAAATTTCCAAAGGGGAGAATAGTCCCACTAGGGGATTATGTAGTGTATAAAAGGAGAGGATACACTACTATTGCTCCTAAAGCTGACAAACCTCTTCAGCATAAAGGAAAGAGGCCAGCAGATATCGATGTTTAAGAGGTGCCCTCTCCCAAAAGACAAAGGGTGGAAACAAAAGAATAGGAGAGTGAATTGTACTCTCTTTCCCAATCCCCTTTGCATTATGATGACCAAGCCATCACTGAGAAATTGGTCAAATTGAGGAATGTTGGTGAAGTGGTTGTTACTACTCAAGAGTTACAAGAAGGGATGCCGAAGGCACCTAAACATACAACAACTGATCTCATAGTAGCAGAGTTTGTTGGGAGGGAGTTAGATCCTATAACCAAATAGGCAAGTGATGAATTCTTGTCTGATGACAATTTCATTAAAACCTGGGCATTCATTCAATTTCTATGGAGGTGCCACATTGATGAATTCAATCATAAGTGCCAAAAGCTGCAAGAAGCCCAGTCCAACTCTGCTAAAGAAGATATAGAGAAGGATGTTAAGAAGGAGATGGTATCAAATTTTGATAAGATCACCCCAGAAGAGGGTAGAGAAATAATTAAGAAGCAGGGAGTTCTCATACTACCTCAATGGGATCTAGAAGATGCAGTAGTCTTTGATGTTGTCAGAAAGAAAGCAAAACCTATGAGCACTACTGAGACATCAATTGGTGCCCTGTTTAGTGAAGACCATGTAGCTCTAGCAATTTGGTCATTGAAGAAAAAAGACAAGAGGAGAATAAAGGAGGGTGATGATATTGGAGATACAAGAAACCTAATTGTGAAGAGGGTTGCTGACACTTCTGGAACTGAGGCAGCAAACCTCATTGTTCAAATAGCTAGTTTAATCCTAAGGGTAGCTAAGAGAGAAAAGGAGGCTTATGCCAGTTTAAATGAGAAGTATGAGTTTGTACTTAAATCCTACAATGAGGAAAAGGTCAAATACTTATTGAAGGATAACAGAATAACAGTGTTGGAGGGTAAACAAAAGATCCAACTTGTGCCCCAAGGGGTAATTGCTTAGGAACCTCACCAACCCTCCTCCTCTAGTCCATTTGTGACATATCCCCCATCCCCTATACCTTTAAGTCCCACCACGCAAGAAGCCATTGATGCCAAAAGAGCAGAATTAGAGGCTAAGAAAAGCAGGTTGATCAGTGAGAGATCAAGGCTAGAAGAAGAGGGTAAAAGGGATATTGAAGATTCCCTTGCATAAAATGAGGCTGAGGAATTGGTGAAACAAAAATGTTCTGATCATATATTTTCCAACCTCAAAAGGTGTGCCCGTGAGGTCAACCTTTCTAACCTCTATCTACTAGGAAAGAAGATTGCAGGCATCATAAGCAAACATGATAATGAGAAGGAGCAGTGGGATTTGATAATGAATAACTAGATAGGGAAGGCAGCCCATGTCAAATCCTTTTACTCTCTTTCAAAGGAACATAATAATATTGATATCATCTTGACAAGCACCCATAAATGTCTCAAGCTGATGGTTAATTTCTACATCAAGAAGAACATGGTCATAAAGAGGGTCACAATTTTGAGAGAAGAGTTCTCCAGGGATAGGTATGACATGTTTCCCAACATGTTCAAAGAGGATGGGAACATAAAAAATGAAGCCTTATGGCTAAGGCAATTAAATGAAACACTAACCAATAGAACAAAAAGTATTTTTACATTAGCGAATAGTGGCTGGTTTGTGTTAACTATTGATATTTTAAACAAAGCCAAGGCATTTTTTGAATCCTGGGAGGTAGAAGTTGAGAAAGATAATGATGATTGGGAAGAATTCAATAGCCAAAAGGGTGAGGTCCTCAGTTTCAGTTGGCCAAGTGATGAGGTGTTCACCACATGGATTAGCAAGTATGGTATAGTCACCCCGGTAGCATGAGACAGTAAACATAAAGGGGACAGCTAACACCAAAGAGGTTGAGCAGTTTGAGAAAATCAAATATTGGGGGCTCTGCATCAGCAAGAGGATGAATTCTAGATGACAAGGACCCATCCACCTCAGAGAAACTTCAAGCATTTAGGCGGTCATAGGACAAAAGATTACATGGCTTATAACAAAGATTTGTTATCCCATCTGCCTGAAATTTTGTCTCATCTGAAAATTGTATTTTGTCCTCTAGCCCAGTCATCTGTAGCTTGTTGCATCCTTATTTTCCAAAATGATTCCAAGATGAGTGTGGCTATCTATAAATATCAAGTTGTAATATTGTATAAGGGATGGTAAAAATAAGACTACAAGGTAGATTACTGAATTGTGTCTGAATGTCGATTTTGAGTCTTTTGAATGTACTGATATCAAATTTAAATTAATAAAATATAGTGGAATCTCCATTTTGATATCAATGATGTCTTCTTTCACTTGCTATTAATTCTTGTATGTTCAATTTGTAAGGCATTTTGAGTATATTGGTTATAAAGTAGCCATGTTCTTGTCTGTGAGTTGCTTTCAAGGAGAGTTTTAAATATTGCAGATAATTGCAGAGGGTTAGGGTTTATGCAGGGATTTGATACAGGGGTGTGAGGATGAGAGGATAGTTTGTAAGGCATTCTATCTGGGGTTCATTTGTATTTCCATTGATTATCTTTAATATATGTATGCTCTATTTTGACTCTATCACCCATGATTAGGCACTAGTTAAAATGCTGACAAGTGGTTGTCATCATCAATTCAAATTTAATCAATCTTTATATTTCTATTATCTCAAGTACATGTCTAGCTAATTGTATTCAATACAATTCATCTTAGTGATTCCTTGAAGAGTGAATAAATAGGTTAGCCTTCCTAAGCCTAATGGCATAAAAAGAAGAAGGATCACCAATCCTTAATCCACTTTTAAAAAACTGCTGAAAGATAATATTCTGTCAAATGTGCACTTGCCTGGGTATGTGGAGCCCAAAGTGTAGAAGGATTTTTCATCCTTGTTAATTAGCCTTTTCCCTATGAGAATCTAACTTGGGTACAAGAGAGTCTGGAATTTATTGCTATTATAATTGATTCTATAAGAAAAAGAGCTAACAACTATCACGAGCCAGAGGATGCACTATAAATTTTTCTACTCTATTTTATCTACTGAAATTATATGGTGTATCTGGAAGTTGTGTAATGATAATATATTTAATGAAAGAGACAAGTACCTTACCGATTCTATACCAAGACTCATTTTTTTATAATATTGTTGTGTCGGTTTCCATAGTGATGAGGTTGAATGATAATAAATTTATGGACCTACTACATGATGGGTTAGTTAGAGTTATTAGAGAGGAGATCTCTCATGGCTATACGTGGACCCAGTTCTCTTCCGAGCATACACCTTTTGAAATTGTACTTCAAAAATTCATGGTAGAAATCAATGACCAGATTAGGAAGGATGAACATGAGCATGAGGCTCCTATAGTTATTGTGCCATTATTTTTTGTCCCTACTTTACCATTTTTTGAAGTTGTGAACCACCCCTACAATCAGGACATTCATGATGACAAATTTCTCTTCTAAATGGAAGGCTCACTAGGGTGGACTACCTCGGTTGATAGGAATCATAGGAATACAATTATTTTTTATTTTGAGATTATGAGATCTTTTTTTCTATTTCCTATATATCTAATGTACTATCTGAGCTGGTCTTTAATCATTCTCTGTATATGTACTTAGTGATCTACTTAGGGAGTAGTAATTTTTTAGTGATTATGAGATAGCAGTATATATGTAAACAATGTCTATATATGTGATCATCTTTTTATAATATTACTACATTATAATTAAAAAACATCCTCCAGAAACCTTCAAAAAACCTCATGAAAACTTCTAGGTGCAAAGGAGAATCATGGTGACAGCTCTTAGAACAACAAAAAAATGAAATAGAAAAATGAATGAAATGTGAAAATGGGCGGCTATGTTTTGAGTTAGGGTTTCTTTTCCCCTAAAAGTAGTCAACCTTCACTTAGGCATTTTGCATATGTTTTAAAATCGTTTTCCTCATAACTAATGCCCAAGTTAAATGCCTTGTATTTTTTATGCTTTTAATTTGCATCAAATTCAAATGTATAATTTATTTAAGTGATATTTTATAAATAACTTAATAAAAATTATTTATGATGCAAAATTAATAAGCATATGTCCTTAATGAATGAGTCAAAGGGGTGTTGTTGAGATTGATGACTTTGCCAAATATCTAGGGGTGGTTTGAGGAGTTAAAAAACATGTGGAGAAGATTTAGGGTTTTTTTGAGTTGGTTTGAGGGAGTTGAATGCATTTTTAAGAGCCTTTATGGTTAAAGTGGTCAAGGTTTGAAATTTTCCTCATGATGGAATATTTGTAGATTCTCTTTGAAGGCTTAAAAATAGGCTTTTTGAATGTATAAGATCAAGGTGGTTTCTTGTTCCTATCTTCATGTAAATATTTTGGGGAAAAGCTCAAGTATGTTGGAGACTTCATTATGAAGTTAGTTCTTGGCATTTTCATGCTACATTGTAACTCTTGGCGAGTTCTTTTAGTAGTAAATTATTCTTGTAACCCATTTCAGACTTGTATATTGTTGTGTAAAAGCATCTTTTTTCAATTAAGTTCAATGATTTTACCTTCTGAAGGCATTGATAAATGTCTTTGTGAATTTTTTTATTTCCTTTTGCATTTACCACTTTTAGAACCTTTAGATTAAATATATCATACTTTTATAGGTCATATAATCATGTGAGTGATGCAAACAACTCCTATTTGTGGAAGCCCATGTTTTCCTTCTTGGGTTGTGAACATTTTCACCTTATTTATGAAGATCTTATGTAGAGGTATGAGTAAATTTTGAGTTGTGTTATATTGTAGAAGGGTTTTGAATACATGTGTGATAGAAAAAATAGTATTAGTATTGAAGAATCAATCTGGTGCATCACCTTTAGGAGTAGTTTGCATTTCCATGTTTCCATCTTACCCTTTTCCTAGGAAGAAGTGTTATTTTAGGTGAAGTAACAAGAGGAATCTGACCTTATCCAGAGGTTCATTCTCACTATAGGTTACCTGCAACCTGAGAATGTTCTTATGTGTCACTAGATTGTTGAACCTCAAGTTCAATAGAGTGCAAATCTAGGTGATAAAACAAATGCATAAAACTAGACAAAAAATTCAAAGAAACAATAAACAAATGCATTTAAATAAAGGATGAATGTGTAGGGGAAATAGATGGATATATAGAAACACAGAAAACATAGAAATTTGAATAAAAATCAATGTTGACTCCAATGTATGGAAAATATACTAAGCTCCACACTAGGTAGTACTAGATACACATGATCAATGCCAAACTCACTCGATATTATCAATATAAACAAAAATGCATTAATCAACTAAACATGATAACATAAGATCACAAATACTAAAAGTAAAGGCATAAGGATAGAAATAAGCACGACAAGCTTGATATTGAGCCATTGAATCTACCCCACCAATTGTACGTTGGTTTCTAATAGTGACATGTCATGCCACCTGACCATGTGAACCCTTAGGCCCACCTTAGCGTGCTTGTAAAGATAGTCACACAAACCAACCAAGAATAATGTACACAAGGAATAGTAGGCTACCACTCATGTCATACAAGTGTATACAATTAGATAGTGATATAACATGCCCAGAGCAATCTAACAGACTAAAGGACAACAATTCATATATATACATGGCCACTTCTTAGACCTAAATAGTGGTTTGATGTAGAGACTTAAGAGTGAGAGTGTCATCGTATGGTATGAGGTGGCCAATAAAGGCTCAAGCAATCCTTCTCAAACAAGGAGACTCTACTTTGTCATCTCAACATCCACAGATGATCATGACTATGCCAGATCAACATCCACAGATGGGAATGACTATGATAGCTAAACATCCTCAGAGACCGTGGCTATACCAGCTCAATGTTGTCAAATGGCCATGGTAAAAATTCTTGTTAGATCTTGTTAATATGTTTTTCCACATTAATTTTTTTAAGTTATCAGTTAAGAACTCTCCAAGGTTTACCCTAGTGACCCTTTGTGTCCTAGCCCAACATAGAGAGCCACTCCACTCCACTACTCAAACACCAAACAAGATAATCCTATTACAACAATAAGGTATAAAGAAAGCCAATGCAACATGAATAATAAAGAAAGAAAAGAATCTAAAGTCACAAAAAATAAAGATGTATAATTAGCTTGATTGGTCTCAAATCAAGAGCATAGGTCTCTCAAAGGTCTAATCAATGAGCATAACTTTATTATGCTAAGTATTTAGTCTCAACACCATACATCCAAATACCAAATGTGAACTCAACTCAAGCATAAGGTATGTCGATAAATAAGGGGTAATGAAAAGGAAATAAACACAAGGAAAGAAAGACTCAAAGCTCATATCTTTCATCATGATATGAGGATCACTCAATTGATCTTGAACCAGGAGTACAAGTCTCTCAAATATCTATCAATTAGGCATAACTCACTATGCTGAGGATGTGGTCTCAAACACCAACATCAATGAAAACCTATATTACAAACTCAAACAATGTAATTAAAAGCCCTAAAAATAAAGATAAAATCTTGTGCAAGAAATCATTTTCAAATGGCCAAAACTAAGAGGAGATGGACTTTAATCCTTTCAAAAATGAAATTTCATAGATACAGTCCATCAATCCACATATAAAAACTCATAAAAATCTAAATTTTTACAAAATACAACTTGGACCAAAACTAGTCCCAAGCCATTTCCACCATCGTTGACCATGAGAAAACTTGGAAAACTAAGAATACCCTTGTGATTCCCACACGCTCAACACCATAAAAATTTCTCAAATAGAAGATTCATTGATTCAAGAGAAAATTGGACAACATAACATTATCTCAACATTCATTTCAAAATTCTAAAAAAATAAAGCCCAAATGGGCATTGAATTGAATCAAGGAAGTGGGGAACAACTAACTTCTCATCCCACAAACTAAAAGAAACTAGAAAGAAGTTAAAAATTTGAAGAAAAAAATGAGATATGAGGTTTCCTACCTCAAAACAAAGAAAAATTCAAAATGGTGGAGGAAATTCTTAAACTTTGTGAAATCAAATGAGCTTCTCAACAAAGTGGAGCAATCATAGTCTGAATTCAACAAGATGATTCCCATAAAATTCATGTGAATGAGTCAAACCCAACAAGAAAGAATCAATTTTATCTCCAAGAGGGTTTGAGAGAAAAATCCCAATTCAAAAATAACAAGTGTGAAAAATAACTCTACTTGACAATATAAGTCACCTTTTCTTTCCAAGCCAAAAATGTTAAAATAAAAACTACTTAAATCAATAAATTTAAAACCAAATAGATAATACAAAAATTAACATGGATTAAATTAATTAATTATAATTAAATGGAATAACACTATGGAAAATTTGTTGGTAAATTATAAAATGACCAATACCATTAAAATCATCATATGCATTAAATCACTTAACCACAACAGTTGTGGATGCAAGATTATGCACAGACATTCATTGGTTAATACAAATATGCAATGTCAATTTAGACTTTACCCACATAGTAACTAGAGGTATAATATCAAAATTACAAATACATTGTCCATATAGAAACTATATTGGTTAAATGTCATAAATGGTCAATGTAACTATCTCTTGTGCCACTGTCGGGGATACAAAACACTGAGACATGTGGAACTAGGTGGAGTCGATGTTGAGTACATGTCATCACTAAACCACTCGCACATCAATTGTAGCTACTCATATGATAAATAACCAAAGCACATATATGATAACCCAAAAATGAAACTAATGAAAGGATGTTTTAGTGGTGCAATCATTCTTATGTATTCAAATGTTATGAAACCATTCTATTCATATTTAATCCTCAATAAACATCATAAATAATCATTTCATTTAAATTAAAGAATTTAAATATTAATTTATGACATTTAAGAGCATATATAAAATAAATCCCCGAATTGGATAATAACCAAGCATGGTAAAGAACAATATCTAAGTAACAAATGACACATACATCAGTGAATCTATAATAACATCTCATAAACCATATCAAGATAAAAATAATCAAAATATCCTTAGATATAAAATAAACCATATATCATCATATAGAATCATGTCACATCACATCATATTCATCATGCATATATGATCATCACTGAAGCACAAGTATAGTCTACCATCTATGTCAATAGTGATATCAGTAAGAGAAAAAGAATGTACTCATAGAATCACATAAAAATTCTTTCTTAGATTAAAATAAGACAATACAAAATGCAACCACCGAAGGCACTTCTTTTTCCCTCTAGGCATAGGCTTACTCTTGGAATCCTATAAAAAGATAGGGGTATAAATCTCTCAACCCTAAGAATCCTTTGAAGTAGTTGTTGTCTCATCACTCAGGTCCTATTAGACCCTTACCCTCTTGATGTCTCAACCCCTAAGGGTCAAACTCTAATGATAAAGAACACAAATGGGCTCCAAAGAAATCTAACCATTCTCTACCTATAAAACACCCCAATCAAGAACATGGGTCACATTTGAAATATCTTGTCTCAACACAAAAACATGAAACACATCATGGATAAATGATAGAATAAGTAGAAACATCAAGTGGTAGGAAACATGACTAATCCCCTCAAGGAACTCAAAAGGACCAATAAAATATGTTGCTAACTTAGAGCCTTTCCCATAGCGAATGTGGCTCTTATACGACCAAACTTGCAAAAACATCTAGTCACCCACAGAGAAGTGATAATGCACCCTATGGGAGTCATCACACTTCTGTTGTCAGTCCTGATAAGTCACCAAATTCTCTCTAATATGAATAACTTGCTACTCCATATCCTGAAGCATCTTAGGATCCAACACAATGTGGTCCTCCAAATAATCCCAACTCAAAGGTGTATGACATAGTCAACCATACAAGGCCTAACAAGGAAACATGCCAAGAGAGCTATGGTACCCATTATTATAGGAAAACTCTACCAGGTACAAGTGGTCATCCCACCTTGATTGCTAATCCATCACATACATGCAAAGCATGTCTTCAAGAACTTGATTCACCTGCTCCATCTGACCATCGGTCTCATGGTGGTATGATGAACTAAAATTGAAATGTCCACCCAAAGAATACTTGAGAGAGTCCATAGTGTGAAAGTAAACATTAGATATATCTGAAATGATCCTACAAGGTATCCTACGAAACCAAACTATATCCTCCAAAAATGCATGTGCTACCAAAGACACAATATCAGAAGCTCACATAGGCAAAAAAATGAGCCACCTTGGATAACATATCCATAATAACCATAATAAAAAATTGATGATTGTTATTAATAATATTTACACCCTGCTAAGTAAACTTGACAATCTAGTGATACATGGGAACACCTATGGGTTTTGGGTAACCTGGAAAAGAAGTAAACCTTCGGAGAAGGTTGGCTTCATGGATACTTCACCTAATATACTCCTAAGGTGATGCACTAAATGATACTTCCAGACTGATACTGCCATATCTAGCATACATGTGCTCAAAACCCAACTACACAATAACACATCTCAAAATTTACCCATACCTCTACATAACAATTTCATAAAAAAAGGTGTGAATGCTCACAAACCCAAGAAGGAAAACATGGGTTTCATAATTGGGTGTTGTTTACATCACTCACACAATTATATGACCTACAAAAGTATGTCATATCTTGTCTAAAGGTGCTAAAAGTGGTAAATGTTAAAGGAAATGCATAAAACTTCATAGAAAACACTTAACCATCTATGCTCTACACGCATTAAAATAGACCTTGAGAAGGTAAAATCACTGAAATATATTGAACAAATGATGCTCACAATAGTATACAACTCTGAAACTAAATTACAAAACTCATCCCTCCTAAAAGAACCTAGAATAGGTTATAATACCAAATAGAGGAATGGTCAACACTCCTTCAAAATGAAGCCTCAACCCATACTTATGCTTTTTCAAAAGCGGTGACATCATGAGATAGCAATAACTCCTGGGTCAGATTCAACAAAGAGGGAATTTTTTGAGCCCCTCAAATAGCTCTAAAAAGGTATAAAGGGGATGCCAAAGTCAATCCTTATCAGTTCCCACATAAAGACCTTCATAAATGCATCCCAATCTCTAAAAAAGCCTCTAAAAATCAATAACTCCTCATAGACTTTAGCAAGTGCATCATTGTGACCTTTGCACTTTGTCATAACTTAGCAAAAATATCTTTGTTTGATTTTTAAAAGTAAAAATAAATATCTTATTTTGTGCTTTATTTATTAAATATTTTATAATTCATTTAATCAATATTAAAAATGTTAATTAAACAAATACATTTATAAAGTATTTAATACTTTTATTAAATTAATAATGTAATTTTAGATCATTATTTTAATAAATATTAAATATTATTGATAATATTTATTAAGCATTAATTAAACCACTTAATAATATTATTAAATTAATAATACTTGTGATAATAAAAAATAAGCTATTTAATAATTATTATTAAATGATACAAAATAAAATATTTATTTTTATTTTTAAAGGCCTAAATTCCATATTTGGGTTTCTAACTATATTAATAAAATGATATATAAAAATATCATTTTAATAATAAAGTCTTTTACATTGCACCTAAATTAAAATACTCTTAAGTGATAACAAATTATCACTTACCTAGAGGCTACGAGTTGCAAACCTGCAAGGGTATTTGGCTGGAGAAATATTAAATCAAACAAAGGCAAAAAAAAATTGCCTCTCAAAAGCCGATTTAGGGTAGTTAAGATTCCAAAAATTCATTTCATTCTTCTCATTTTGCACACACATTTCCTCCCCTGCATGTGTCTCCATTACAAGGGTTTGATGGTTTTGTGGAAGCTTTTAAGGTCTCTCTGTGCAAGGTGTGGGTCATTTTTATAGGTACTTCAAGAGTTCTCTTTCTCTCTTTTGTAGATCACAACTTTAGTGCTTTGTATTTTTGCTGAATGTCACCATTTTCAACTCACACTTCAAGGGTTTTGTGACTGCTTCCTGGGATTTTGATCTATGTATCATGCCCAAGACTTCTTTTTTTTTTTGTGAAAAAATTAGAAAATATGAATCAAACCATGGCTTTCCTTCTATCTCTACACTTCAAAACATTGTAACTCGCCATTAAGGGATTTATATTATTTGCTTCATCATCTCATGTTTGCAGGTCGTGGTTGTTTTTTGTTCTAAGTGGTTGAGGGTTTCAACTTTTCTTCCTACCATGGCCTTTGTATCTATATTTGGTTTGTTGTAGATCATTTTTTCATGTAAGAAATGAAAAGAGATATTTTAGACTTGTGATTTATCATGCTTATCGTGGTTCTTCCTTGAATATTTTTATGTCTATACTCCACATTCAATGTTGGTTTCACATGTATGAAGTTTTAGTTGAAAGCTTTGTTACATGTCTATGGTATATGGAAGTCTTTTCCACTATCACCATGCATTATACATTCCTATATGCACTCTTACATGGAAATATCATTATTTTATGCATTGCCTTATACATTTTGTTATATTGAATTGATGTAGATGCTCCTTTGTACTGGGCATCTATGCAACTTGGTCATATAATCTCTGCTTCTTTGTTGTCACAATATCCAAAGTGCTTTGAGATCTGAAAATAATGCATTGCTATTATAACATATGTTCACTATCTCTGCATTGGAACTTACCAGTTAGCTTCTATACATCTTGAAATCATTGTCCTCTCCATTAGTAGTACTGTTATGACATATATTTTAATGACTGATCACGATATGATTTTACCACGATATTATTTTACCACCATGAGAAATGAATATATATGCTCAAAGGCACGAGTCTCCTTGATATTCATTATACACTATTCATTTTTTCTACTCTTGTGGTCTTTGAGATAATGATATTTTTCTTATTCATAACAACATATATCCTATTGATTATTGTGCACCTTTTTGTTTCCTCGTCTCCAACTAAAAAAGGTCCCTATTAAACTCCATAGCATTTCTTTTAAAGCTCATGTTATTAAGACTATGAACTATTTTAAGACATGCACTCAAGATTTAATTTTCTCATTTTGTCTTTGTGTTGACAGTGAACATGTTGTCCTAAACATGACCATCACTTTTTTTCTCATGCATTTAATATGACTGTCATCATTCCTATAATGTTGTCTCAAATCTCTACAATTGCATCATGATGCTCTACTCATATATTTGTGTACAACAATTTGCATTTAATATTACTCTTTCCAAGACTGTCTAAGATCTTTGTTTGACTACCATAGTTACGTGCTTGCTGCCCTCATTGTGTGGTAGATCTCTACTAATTGATTGTTGTCTCATCTCTTGGCCATCATTTTCCTATAGCAACATTTATATGATATATTTTACACATACAACTGTACCATTTTAATAGGTTCTTTACTTAATTAATTAAATCATATTGATTTATTAATTAAGTCACCTATTACTTTATTTTCACTTAAGCTAAATTTAGGCTCATTAATAATTAATTTTTATTAATTATTAATTCTTTCATCTTAGGGTTTTACCTTTTAGGGTTTCGATCTCCTTTTTATAAAGATTGATCTCTTGTAATTATTTATTATTGAATTATACATTTTTTCCTCTGGCATCCATAGCACTTCTTCCATGTTTTCATTTTCTCTTATTCGTGACAGGTTATTTGCATGCATGTGTTCACTGGGTTTTTTGAGAATTCATCATTTATGAATTCTAACATGGTATCAGAGCTTCAAACTTACAACTTATTGTTCATCTTTTGAGGGATCTTGTCTTGAAAGCTAAGTTTTTGTGCATTTTCAGTCTCTTTTGACCTCACCATTGATTCTAGAATACTGAAATTACTCGAGATCGACTATAAGTTTGTCCTTATTGGATAGACGAAGTTTTATTTGTGAGGGTTTGAAGGTTGTTTTTTTTCCAATCCAAGGGGAGTACTATATTTGGAGCACTTTGGGTCCAAATGGACCTCATCATTTTCTTCAGAAGGTTGATCCGAAGAATTTTGATATAAAATTTGACCTGCTTTGGTCACCAGAGCATTTGGACCAAAAACATTCCTCCCTGATCTATGGTTGTACGGACCCGATTTTTGAGAAAAAAATTTAAAAAAAAAAACCAAGAAAAACAACATTGGTTGTACTTGTGGTTTTTTGCTCGTAACTTGCTCATACGATATCAAAATCGGTCAAATGAGATATTGTCAGAAATCTCTTTCAGAGCCCATTCTGATTTTTTGGTCTCATTTCCATATTTTATTGTTTGAATACCTTTTTACATAGTTAAAGACAACAATGTTTTTTGCACTCTAGGAGAGATAACTTCCACGTCCTGGCTCTATTTTTTGAAAATGAATAGGCATTGGAAAGGTATTTCAATAATCTTTCAATATCTATAGTCTATTTTATCAGAAAATATAGCAGGTTCACATGCAATATTCAAAAGTTGTCTTTGCATTTTATTGCTTCTCAGCTTTCAAATTTGCATTGGGGTTTGGATTTAGTGTTGTGGGGGGTGTTTTTTTCTTGTTTTTTGTATCTGAAATCAGAAAACTCTCTCTTTAAAACACATTCACTATGGTGGAAACTCCTTCATGTGACCATCTTACTCCACACAATTATTTTACCTGGAAGGCACATATGACTAGTCTTCTCATGTCTAAGGGGTTATGGTCTTGTTTGGATAAGAATCAACCTATTTTGGAGCATTGGTTCGAGGTTATACAACATAGAAAAAAAATAGATGAGGCTATGGGTTTGATGTCCTTGCATGTTTCAAACACTTCTTTTTCACCTAGAGGGTTTCACAACTCCTCGAGCTATATGGACTAAGTTTGAAGATCTTTTTGGCACCATTAATCAGTTTAGGGCACTATAGATTGAGGCAAAACTGACTTCCTTGGAACCTGATTCTTTTCCCTCTATTGAGGATTTTTTGATGAAGTTAAAATCACTCTGACCACTTTTGCTGGGTTGTGGTAAGAACAAGATTAACACAGAGTGCATTTATCTGATTCTTTCTAAGCTTCATGGTCCATTTCAGATTTTCTCTTCTACCTTCTATTCCACCATGGATTCTTTGGGTCCATGATTTACCATGCCTACATTTGATATTTTCTATGATCATTTGACATGAGAGAAATCCAAGATTGCATAGTTGGATGCTATTCCAGGATCACAGAACCATACATTGGTAGCTCAGACATATTCAGGGAAGCAGGAGCAGAAACATAAGTCACATACCATAGAGTCTAAGAAGGATTATAGTTCTCAGCACTCCTTTGGCCCACCTTCTCCTAAGGGGGAAAATCAAAGATAGAAAGACCTAAGTGTGCTTATTGTAAAAATCCCAATCATGATGAGTCTCATTGCTATAAGAAGAAGATAGATGGATATGAAAAACAAATTTATGATTTGACATCTATTCTTAAGAAGAGAAATATTGATATTCCTTATTTTTATACTTCTCGCATGTCTTCTTCTTCTTCCTCTTCTTCATCATTCCAAACAGATGACCATGACATAGGAAAGGGTCATGCATTATGTGCAACCATTGGTTCACACTCTTCTAGATGACTGCTAGATCCAGGTGCTTCACACTATATGGTATCCTCTCAGGATTTATTCTCTTCTTTTGAGACTTCTTCCACCCCACACATTTTGATGGGGAATAACACTGTTATGACTGTATGTTGGAAAGGTTATATTGGCATTGATGATGGTGCATTCAATGATGTACCATGTGTTCCATCTTTGTCCTATAACCTTCTCTCTATTTATAAGATTACTCGCAGTGGGACAGGGAAAATAGTTGAGTTCACATGAGATTCATTGCACATCAAAGACAGTGAGATAGGAAATATTGTTTCAACATGGATAGTTGATCATTCTTCCCGCTTGTACTCTTTCTCTCATTTTGGTCCATCTCCACTGTCGGATAATATCTCTCCTTTTTCACGAGAGATTATTTAGTTGAATTCGGGTCACTTGAACTTATGTGTTGTTCTTGAGACCAGTCATGTGACTTCTACACCTCCACATCATGTTGATTTTACATTTGTTCAACAGGATTCCCCTTCAACATTGCCTGACATTGTCGGTCCATGCATCGAGCCACCTAGTGCAATTGTTGAGGACATATCAGAGAACATTCATCTCCTCTTGGATAATAGATTCATCACATCTATTATCCCACCTTCATTGGAGATTCCATTACAATATTCTCATGTGTTCTCTTTTGAGCATCAACTAGGCCTTCCAGTTTCACCTCACATTCAGGGGTTTCCTCTTCTTTCTCCATTTCCTTTGTTTCTTCCTCACTGGAGCCACATTGGTCTGATCATCAACATAGGGGTTCTATCATTCTGGGGGGGCTTTGGATTCTCGATCCTCTCTCATGGGGGGGGTTTCTTTGTACTTATGGTTTGAGAGAGTCCCTTGAGACATTGCATTTGTACTATTTTTTCTATCTCTTTTTTGAGAGGACTTTTTCCCCACTAGGTTTTCTCCTTTTCTTCATTTCATAGAGATTTCCTTGTACTTGGGAACCTCAACAGGCCTTGTTGTCGGGGA
The DNA here is from genome assembly GCA_018584345.1 of Thuja plicata. Classification (NCBI taxonomy): domain Eukaryota; kingdom Viridiplantae; phylum Streptophyta; class Pinopsida; order Cupressales; family Cupressaceae; genus Thuja; species Thuja plicata. The sequence goes on along the minus strand of MU227340.1, from coordinate 2,129,558 downwards.
CCATTTCCTTCTTTCTACATTTAGTGCTAGTTTTCTAGCTTCTCCCTAAGTTCATCTTAAGGGGGGTGTTGGAGTATATAGGTTCTTTACTTAATTAATTAAATCATATTGATTTATTAATTAAGTCACCTATTACTTTATTTTCACTTAAGATAAACTTGGGCTCATTAATAATTAATTCTTATTAATTACTAATTCTTTCATCTTAGGGTTTTACCTTTTAGGGTTTCGATCTCCTTTTTTATTAGGATTGATCTCTTTTAATTATTCATTATTGCATTATACATTTTTTTCTTTGGCTTTCATAGCACTTCTTCCATGTTTTCATTTTCTCTTATTCATGACAGGTTATTTGCATGTAGGTGTTCAGTGGGTTTACTGAGAATTCACCATTTATGAATTCTAACATTTTTTACTTGAAGTCTTGATTGAATTCTATAGCTTGAGAACACAATTGTTACTCCTTATCATGAGCACTGTTTCTTAATTATTTTGTCACTGTGATTGTATCCTTTATTAGAAAGTACTAATCTGAATTAAAACAATTACTGTCCAGAGGACCGCTGGATATATTGTAGTTTCCATTTCTCCTAACATATGTTGTTTCTTTTCTATATTTAGATTACCAATTTCTTTATTTTCTATTATTTGTTATGGTGAAAAAATACCTCTGTTTGTATTGTCACCTTGTGTTGTATTTATATCCACTGATCTTGTTGCACCTTATTACATGTCAGGATCAACCCTTGTGGGAACCTTTTTTCCCCCACATGTTGTGTATCATGATGTATATATACCTATTCCTAAACATGAAACAAAATTTGTCAGATAAAAAAATGGAGTTCAATACCACTTTGATATCACATTTTTAGGCCTTCTTGCTTGCACATGTATGATTTATAGCATTAATCTAATATAGTGCAGGGATTATGTTATGTTTTCTATTTATGGGATCTAATTAGACTCATAACCAGAGCTGTAAAAAAATTTCTTCCAATCCACTACAGGTCTATTCGGAGACTAGGAGTGAGGGGGAACAAGTGACCATGAAGATCAACCTAAAGACACTCTAGGAAATGATGGCTATGAATATCTTCACTTTCTCTCTTTTTATTTATCAGTAGATACATAATATAATGCTTGTATTGTGTTGGACTGGCTACCCCCATGGCTTGTGTGGGTCCTTTAATTTTCTATTTTCATCTCAATGAAATAGCATTTGTAATTTCATTTGAAAGCCTTGTGCAAGTCATTGTATTTTAAAGCATTTTAATATGAATGAGAAAATTTGTGTTCTCTCTTGTGTATCTCTTTTGAATGCAACATACTGAAGCCAAATGGTTTCTTTTTTCTTTACTGAAACATATTGCATAACCAATCTGAAAACTCTCTCTTTCACACAAGTGCAATAAATATAATGGCTTAAGAAAATAAAAGCTAGAATAAATTAATACCTTTTCACCATAAAATGAATATAAGTTGAATCAACTCTACCATTTTGAGCTATGGGATTAAAAAAATGGTAATAATGACATAGTGACATAGGTAGCCTGATAAGGAAATCAATAGACATAGTGTTCCACTTCCACTTAGGAATGAAATGCATCTATAAAAGACTTGTTGGATGATGATGTTTTTCCTTCACTCTCTGACACTTAAGACATCTAAGCATGAAATATAAAACATAACACCTTATCTGTGTTCAATGGTACAACTATATACGATCAACATGCATCTTCTTGACATCAGGATGTGCCATATTTGACACATAATGTTCATTTGACAAAACTAAAGAATGAAGATCACTTATACCAACACATAAATACACCCAAAGTGCCACCAAATTCCATCTCTCTAAGGAATAGCTTGAAAACCAGCCCACAAGGGCTCTCTTGGACAATCTCCAATCTAACCTCTTGGTACCAAGTGTCACCATGTAATGCCTCAAGAATATGGCTATGAAAATATAAACCAAGAGACAAAACTAAGATCTCATTCCTTCTCCTACTCAATTCATCTACAGTAATTTTATCATTCTAATTGGTATAATAAACACAAAAAAACATACTTGTAGAGGAACTCCATCCCACGATGCTATTTTGCATTCAAGTTTCACTAAGTAAAGATATACTATAAGCTACGATGATTCCTATGAAACTCAAACCTATGAGTCAAAATGAAATGTCTCTAGTGCAATAGTGCATGCACCACCACTACTAACTCTAAATTGTAGGTATGGTATCTTATCTCATGATCCTTGAGATTTCAAGACTCATATGTAATTACTCATCCCTCCTACATGAATATTACCCCAATACCCTCTCAAGACACATTAGTGCACACCATAAACTCACTTGGAGGATCTGGCATTACCAAGATAGGTACATTGGTCAACTGCTCCTTAAGAGCTTGAAAAGATACAACACACTGATTGGACCACACTGAAAAGAAGTGATTGGGTGTGGCAACTATGAAAATTATTTTATGAATCGATAGTAATAACCAGCCAATCCATGAAACTATGAACCTCCAAACTATTGGTCGACATTGGCCAATCTATAATGGCCTAGATATTCAAATGATCCACTAAAATACCCTCTCTTGAGATGATATGACCCAAATATATCACATCAGTTTGGAAGAACTCATACTTGACTAGGTTTCCAAACATCTAATAATCATAAAGATAGTAAAAATCCCAATGCAAATGACCCTCATGTCCCTTCATCATCTTTGAATACACTAAAATATCATAAAAAAATACAAGGAAAAAAGTGTCAAGGTGGATGCAAAATAATCCATTCATCAAACTCATAAACAACAATGGTGAATTGGTCAATCCAAAGTGTACAATCGTAAACTCATAATGTCCACATTAGGTGCAAAAAAATTTCTGATGAATATCAGCCTCGTGAATGTAAATTTTATTATACAGAAACTTAAGGTCTATCTTTGAGAACACTATCATTCCCTTCATATGATAAAAGAAATTATCAGTCCTTGAAAAGGAATATTGGTTCTTCACCATCACCTTGTTCAACTGTTAGTAGTCAATGCACAACCAAAGATATCCTTCCTTCTTCTTAATAAATATGACAAGTGATCCTCAAGAGGAACACTAGGAAAAATATGTCCCTTGAACAAGAAATCCTCTAACTAGAAACATAACTCACTCAACTCTTGAGTAGTCATACGAAATGACACTTGAGAAATTGGCTCTTCTCTAGGAATGATATCAATGTAGAAGTATATTCCATGCTTAGGAGGCATTCCTAAAACTTCACTTAGGAACACATATGAAAACTCTTGAAGAAGTGGGTGACCATCAAGAGTCACCTCTTGACTCTCAATCCCATCAAGGTCACTAACAAATATTGTGAACAATTGGAAAAAAAAATTGCATACTCATCTTATGTTGAGTAGCTAAGATAATGTGAAGTGATCATGAAATAGGTCTCCGGACCCCTACAATCTCAACATGTTGATCATGAAATGGGTGATCATGAAATAGGTCTTTGGACCCCTACAAGCTCAACATGATGATCCATGTCATCCCTATACTGTATCAACTTGTGTTGGAAATCTATACATGCCTGGTGGGAAGCTAGCCAATCCATACCCAAAATAATACCATAAGAACCCAAGGGTAGGATACAAAGATCTATGGTGGTGGTGGAGGTTCCCAAATCCATCACATCCACAAATGATAAAGTCTAGGATCACTCTAGAACCTATAGTTATTTCAACCTTCCAACTATCAACCTATTGTTTTTCCAACAAGGGAAGGAGAAATAAAAATAATTTGAAGCACTAGAATTAAAAAAAGATAGAGGTAGATCTACCATGTAACACACCTATAGTCTTAGTGATAGTGACCTGATGATTAGCCTAATAGTTATCAACCACCGCAAATAACCTATGGGATCTACTTGCATCGCTTACTGTAGGCTCAAATGGCCTCTCACTAGCTATCCAATGACCATGTTGGTCACAATTACATCATCCCTATGAACCATAATGATGCCCTACAGAAGGTGCACTAGATTGATAAAAACTATCTCCACTAGTACTTAGTTGAATGCTCTAAGATGGTTGGCTATGTTGGGCCTGCCTACCATGGTTCCAAATATAGCCTTTAGGTCCTTGGATACCTATAACTCTCATAGGAAACTATGCTACCCTATGACCATGATGGCCACAAATAAAGCATCCCCCTAAACCATAGCCATGTCATACAGAAGGTGCACTAGACTGATGGAAACTATCTCTACTAGCACTTTGTTGAATACTCTAAGATGGATATGTTGAGCTTGCCTATAATGGTTCCAACTGTAGTGTCTAGGTCCTTGGGTACCTATACCATGACCACTTGATGACTCTAATATAGTCTCTATCTATGTTGTTGTTGATGACATGTCCTCCTGTAGGATATACTTGATTACTCTTTGCACCTAATCTATAATGTTATGCATTTCTAACCTATACTCATGTCCTACCTCCAAGACCAATAACTATGTAATCCTCAGCTAGTTTTTCCCTCTCTATGAAAACCATAATATTCCTCAGCTAGAAATTATGAACATCTCCACTGATACAACCATTAAGGACCCAAATAAGGTGTTGTACCAATATAGGATCATTGTGTTTGATACTAGCATACTACCTCACCTCAAAGAACCTATGCTCGCACTATCCATTGTCATAGACCCCTACCAAATATGGTGAAACTCATTAGCATAAGAGTGACAATAATGGTTTGAAAGGAAGCATGCACAAAATTGTTCCTCAAAGAGATCCCAAGAGAGAAAAGTGATATCCAGTTATACCTTCTACTCATTAATACACCACTAGGTAGACATAAAAAACCCAAGGTGCATGATGGAACACTAAGATCTAGTGTTTCTTGTATAAGTATGCATAGTGTAACAACATCAAAGATCTATGAGCCAAGTCTTGGCCTCTGTACCACCATAAAATTTGTCAAAAGTGAGAGGATTTAACCTAAGAAGGTCTCTCATGTACCCTAGATGAATAAAATTATCATCCACCATTTCTTTCTCTCGCATATTCTCTATTATAGAGCCAATCTAGGTAAAATAATTCTCACACTCTCTACTCTCCTCCCAATCACCACAATTATATAAAGGAGACTCCCTATGGTGAGATTCCTCATGACGAGGTCCCAATTGGGAAATAAGTTCCTAAAATAACTAAGCTATATAGGGATTCCCATCATTACCACCATAACCACCTCTTTGGTCCTCATGGTGATCCTACTGATGATCATCCTAATGTTCCTCTTCCTGATGCTCTTCCTCATAATTCTCCTCTTCATAGTCTTCTTGATGGAGATTTTTTTGACCATCTTTGTACCTAGGAGGCATCCTTCAAAGAAAAAATAAATAAGGATTAGGATCAACATAAACACGTCTAAAATCCACACTAAGGCAATGGGGGAACAATAAGCATCATAAGATACAACAACCACACACCAATCACAATGGGTACATACACACCAAAGCTCCCAATGTATGAACATGAGATCTAATACCAGATGTAATGCCCCATCAAGGAATCCTCATAACATAGGGTAATATGAGCACTGATATATATTTTTAACAACAACATGCACACATAATATACATTGCATTAGCAAGAATTAAAGAACAATGATTGTCACAAGATCATGCACAAGTAGAAGTCTTCACACAATTCCAAGGGTTTCATGACAACCCAAAATATGCCATGGGAATCGAATAGACACATTCCACATGTTCTTCACAAGAGCTTGAACGATGTCCAACAAGCTACATGAGACCAAGCTAGATAATAGATAATGGCTTGCAGTAGAGGAGACTAGGTCAATCCTTAGGAAAAACTAAACAAATATTCATTTTAAAGCACCAAAAGAAGTAATATCCTAAAAAGACTAAACTCAGACTATGAATATACAAATCATCCAAATAATAAAGGGTATCCAAGAATCTAGTTGTCATTTACAAAAACCCATGACAACCCCTTTCTATGATGAATGTGTAGAAACGAATGCGTAGAAAAAAACAAAATGCATATAAATAAAGGGTGAATGCGCATGGGACATAGATGGATGTACAAAAATACACAAAACATGTAATTTTGAGTAAAACTCAATGCCGACACTAATGTATGTCCAAAATATAATAAGATCCACACTAAGGAGTACCAGATACACATGATCAAGGCCATAATCACTCAATATGATCAATATAAATATAAATACACTACTCAACTAAACATGATAGCATAAGAGAAAAAATACTAAAATTCAAGGCATGAGGATAGAAATGAGCACAACATGCTTAATACTATGCCATTAAATCTGGTCCACCACCTTTATGCCAGTCCATAATAGTGACGGGTCACACCACCCAACCATGTGGACCCTCAAGCCCACATTACAGTGCTCACGAAGATAGTCACATGGTCCAAACAAGCACAATGCACACAAGGAATAGAAGGTTAACACTTACATCATACAAGTTCATATATGCAGATAGTAGCATAACATTCCCAATTCAATCTCATAAACTGAAGGAAAAGTTATATATATAAGGTCGCTAATAAGACCTAAACAATGGTTTGATGTAGAGACTCAAGAGTGGGAGTTTCATCTTATGACATTAGGTGGCCAATACAGATTCAAGCAACACTTCTCAAACAAGGAGGCTCTACTATGTCATTTCAACATTCACAGATATCCATGACTATGCTAGCTCAACATCTATTGATGACCATGGATATGCTAGCTTAATGTCCTCAGGAAACCATTGATATACCATCTCAACATCCTCAGGTGGCCATGGTAAAAAATATTGTTAGTTCTTGTTAACATATTTTCCTCCATTTATTTATTAAAGTTATTAGTTCTTATTAAGAACTCTCCAAGGGTTATCATGGCGACCCCTTTGTGTCCTAGCCTATCATAGAGAGTAATTCCACTCCACTACTCAAACACTAGATGAGATCATCTTTTTACAACAACAAGGAAAAAAGAAAGTCAATGAAAAAAGAAGCATAAAGAAAGAAATGACTCCAAAGTCACAAACCATAAAGAAGCATGGTTAGCTCAATTGGTCTCAAACCAAGAGCATGGGTTTCTCAAAGGTCCTATCAAGGAGCATAACTGTATGATGCTAAGGATACAGTCTCAAAACCATACATCTGAATATCGAATGTGAACTCAACCCAAGCATAAAGTGTGTTATTATTAAAGGTGAATGCAAAGGCAATAAAGACAAGGAAAGAAAGACTCAAAGGTCAAAGCTTCCATCATGATACAAGGAGCACTCGATTGGTTTCAAACCTAGAGTATGGGTCTCTCAAAGATCCCATTGATTAGGCATAACTCACTCTACTAAGGATGAACTTTCAAATAGTGACATCAATAAAAACAAAGATTTCACTCTCAAACAATGCAATGAAAAGCCCTAAAAATAAGGACAAAAGCTTGTGTAAGAAAGCCCATTCAAATAGCCAAAACTAAGAGGAGACGAACTTGAGTCCTTTCACAACCAAAATATAATATATAAATTCCATCACTCCAAATTATAAAAACTTATAAAACGCATAAAAATCCAATGTTTTATAAAATATAACTTGGACCAAAAACCTGTCCCAAGCCATTTCGACAATTGTTCACCGTGAAAAAGATTTGAAATTCAAACTTCATAACTTTAAAAAGTAAGAATACCCTTTTGATTCCCACAAGCCCAACACCATAAAAATACATTCAAATAGAAGATTCATCAATTCTAGAGAAAATTGGATAACATAACATTATCCCAACATTCATTTCAAAATTATAAAACACATACGCATAATTGGGCATTGAATTGAATCAAGGTAGTGGGTGATAACTAACATCTCATCCCACAAACTAAAATCAACAAGAAAGAAAATCAAAGAACAAAGTGAGATATGAGGTTTCCTACCTCAAAACAAAGAAAAACCCAAAAGAAAGGAGGAAATTCACAAACTCTATGAAATCAAATGAGCTTCTCAACAAAGTGGATCAATCATGACCCAAATCCAATGAGCCTCTACCCAAAAAATTCACACGAATGAGTTAAATCCAACAAACAAGAATCAATTTTCTCTCCAAGAGGGTTTGAGAGAAAAATGTGAAAAATCCCAACTCAAAAATAACAAGTGTGATAAAGAACTCTATTTGACAATATAAGTCACTTTTTCTTTCCAAGATAAAAAGGCTAAAATAAAAAATACTTAAATCAATAAATTTAAAACCAAATAAATAACCCAAAAAACCAACATGGATTAAATTAATTAATTTCAGTTAAATGGAATAACATTATGGAAAAAATTTCTATAAATTATTGAATGGCTAATAAAATTAAAATCAACATATGCATTAAATCATTTAATTGCAACAACTGCGGATACAATATTATGCATAGACATTCACTGGTCCAAGACAAATATGCAAGGCCAATCTGGACTTTATCCACATGGTAACTAGAGGTATAATACTAAAATTATGGATACATCATCCATATAGGAATGATATTGGCTAAATGACCAATGTTACTATCTCCTTTTCCACTAAATGACCAATGTTACTATCTCCTTTTCCACTTTCGGGGATAAGACAAGCTCAGGCTTGTGGAACCAGGTGGAGTTGATGTATGGTTCTTTTCATCAATAAAACACTCACACATCAAGTGTAGCTTCTCATTGTTAGGATTAGGAAGCATCGAGGGGGGGTGAATCGGTGCAACAGTAAATTTAAACTTAATAAACCAAAGCCACAACTTAATTCCACAACAAACCAAAAGTAAATAGAAAAAGATAGATAACATCCACATCAGAACACCATGATTTTTTTATCGAGGAAAACCCAGTTTAGGGAAAAAAAACCAGTCGATATGATACCCACAAATATCTTACTATTGCAGTAGTAAGTACCCTGTTAAAGGTATAAGTACATATGAAGGGAATGCACATGCATTCAGGCTTATAGCCTAGAGAAAAGTTCTCAATTACAAAACACTGATCTTTCCCTCAGTCGGGTTCACCGATCAAATACTAATTACAATATAGAAAGGACTTACAGTCCCAAAATTGAACTGACTAGTTGCATTAATAATGTCAATATTGTTCCGAAGAGGCTCCATAAATATCATAAACTGTCAAAATTGCATCAATATAGCTTGCATATCATCACATTCATACTCACACTTCTTCCCATCAAAAACTCGATCTTATATACTCGATCATAGACCCATAACATTAACTAAGTCATCTCCAACATGAGAATATGAAACATGTAATTTCCTCGAATAAAAAAACTGACCTAAACTCAATGCTTACCTATACCAATCAAAATTTACCATATAGGAGGTCAACCCAAACTAGATCTGCCATCCAATCGATCAGATCACCGACCCGATAGGATTGTTGACCGATCCAACATGCTATAGGTTCGCATAAGATAATTCTTTGTTAATGCAATACATAGCGAACCATATCTGCATCAATCAATATCATAAAAAATTTCAATCATAGGATTAGACATACCATGATGTCTACTATAAATATCCATCTTTACATCATCTAATACTTTGACCTCTATCTGTATTGTCTCAATCTCTAAAATTGTATCCTAAACTGTTCCTTCATACCTAGCTATATTCATCACCAAAACTTTCAGTAGGAAAAGCATATTACAATTGAACAAGAGTAAAGTATATAGTTATCATAAATGACAACATACTATGTGCATAACCAGTTGACTCTTTCTAATAATCTCCCCCTTTGGCATTGATGGCAACACTTTGTGAAAAATGACTAAGTGTCAATCCCAAAATTTCAAGACTAAAACAATTCTTCAAAAATAGAAATCCCCCTAAGATAGGTATTCAATTTTCACACAACTCTTCTCCCCCTTTGACATCAATGGAAAAGACAGCTATAAAGATAAAATTTTCTACCAAAATCCTATGCAGTGTGCATAATCATATAAGTTTGAAAACATCTAAAAAAACTATCCTTTAAAGAGACAAGATATGCATTACATGTCTTCCTCAAGCTATTCAAGATCTAAATCTTCCCATACAGCACATAAGTTGTTTCCTCATCATGAATAAGATTAGGAAGGGATGGAGAATTTCTTAGAATCTTTGCTTCTCCAAAACTCCTTTGTAAGGTATCCAACTTTATCCATATAATCTGAAGAAAATCCCTTTGAAGAATCAAAGGCCTTTTCTCTATTAGCTAGTATATTCTATCTATCCACAATGGATTTGTCAACATCTTCAACTTTTGAAAAAGGATCAATACATATTTTAAGAATTTTGTTTCCTTCCTCAATATTCCTTTTCATATGAACAATTCCAACATCTAAAGAGGATCTATCCTTAGAAATTAGAGAACACAAATGATGGAATCTCTTCATAGAAAACTCCTTATGTACTTTATCTTCGACAATATTTTCCAAGGATTCAAATTGAACATCAGATTTATTTAAAAGCTCTTCAAGATGATCAGGTACAAAATTACCTAGATTAACTTGAGCATTAGGCATTACTTTACCAAGAACTTCAACTACCCTAGATAGTATTTTACTTCCTTTTTCCTTTTTTTCTCATAGATTTGGCACGAGCTTTGTCTTGTGTCGAAATTGTAGATTTCATTAATTCCTTTTCTTCCATGGTATCCAAATTGTTAGAGTAGCCTTAGTTTAGCTAATAATTAATTCATTTAATTATTAGTCTAGTTACTCTATGCTTAAGTTTCACTTAGGCAGCTTATAATTCTTTAGGGTTCCCTTTAGGGTTTCGTGTTTCCTTTTATAAGGATTCACTTCTTTGCATTTAATATCGAGATTGTAATTGGTAATTCATTATTGTTGAATATAGAAGATTTTTCTGTCAACATGGATTTCCACTCTCTGGCCTTCTGGCCGCCATAGTTTCTTCTCTTCTGTCTTTTGCTTCTGTCTTGTAACAGCCTTGCATGCAGGTGGTCTTGGGAGGATTTTTCATTTGTCAAATCTAACATGGTATCAGAGCTCTCTTGATGTTCACTGTTCTGGTTCTGTTGAAGCACAGAGGGTTTCAGAAGTTTTTTTGGCATTTGTCTCTGGTTCTGGGGGGTCTTTGTTTTTTGGGGCACTTTGGACCAAAACTGACCTCACGGTTGCGTCTAAAAGGCCCAAAAACCCCAGAATCCATATAAGACTCATCCATTTTGGACACCGGGGCATCTGGAAAAAAAAATTTCCCTACTAGGGCCATACAGACACGCAAATCAAAAAAAAAATTCAAAAAAATTATTGTTTAAATGATTTTTGGCATTTTTTTAACGCTGCGCTTTGTTTTGGAAAGGCGCCACTGCTGGGCCACCACCGCCCCACCTGGGCTCAGCCTCAGCCGACGGCGCCCCCTCTACCCTGCGCGCTCCGGTCCGCCACCTCCCGGCCCGCCTCCCACCCCGCCGCCCTCCGCTCCCGTGCCACCTCCGCGGCCCCCGCCGCCCGGCGCCCGCTCTGTGCCCCCGCGCCACCTCCGCTCTGCACAACCTCCTCCGGCCGCGCCACCACCAGGGTCCCCACGGGCTTTTTAGCCCTGCGGGTGGTCATATGGGCGACCAGGAGCCCGGGCTTAACCCCTGAGCGCGCCATGCACCCGGGGGCCCAAATTTTTTAGCCCCTGGGGCTCTTTTTTGACCTTTTTTGGGTTTTTGGAGGTACCTGGGTCTTTTTTGCGATATCTGGAGCATACGGAGGTCTTTTTCAGACTTCTTTATATCATCAGAAATCTCTTTCTGAGCTCTTTCCGACTATGGTGATTAGGTTTTTTGGGTCTGCCATTTCAATAGCATTTTTTTATGTTGAAGTCTGATGTCTATTTTTGTCTTTTGGGAGTCATATCTGGCTCATCCGGACTCCATTTTTGGCAAACGAGATATCGTCGAAAAGCTGGTTCAGTGAACTATTCAGTGGAAAAGGTATTTTTTCCAGATTCTTCTCCAATTTTTCTCTCCTCTGAGTTTGGCAGTTTATGCACTCTAGTGGATTGCTTGGGTTTACAGGCCTGGGATCTCTTCTACTGTTCTTCTGGCTCACTCTCTTTCTGGCTTCTGAGCTTCTTTGCTTCTTCATTCTGCATTTCTGGGATTTCGAGCACCTTGTATGGTTGTTGTACTCGCACTCTGTTATAAAGTGTCATGGGGGGTTATGATGCTTTTTCCATTTTAGGCGCATCCACCTTTGTCAAGTGAGTGTACCTTCCATGACATTAGCCCATGCTGTGTGTCGATGACACCGCCCTTTATCCTGTGCTTGTGCTTCTGTTGCACTGTTGGTGTCCCTGGTCTTCTTTCTGCAGATGTTTCTGGCATTGCATTTCAGTGTTCCTATCACCTCTCCCAGTTTAGCATTATGGGTGGGTTCACCTGTTGGTTCTATTGCTTCCTGGTTTTATTGATCAGCTCTTCAGACATTGTCTTCTCTACCTGGTCATGCACTTCAGTGGGGGTTCCAGCAGTCTCTTCTGACAGAGTTTTCAGCTTCATGCTTCGGAGATGCTTCTTTCTCATTCTTGTTCCT
>MU227340.1:2075666-2116904 GCA_018584345.1 Thuja plicata | reverse complement strand
CAGTGGGGGTTCCAGCAGTCTCTTCTGACAGAGTTTTCAGCTTCATGCTTCGGAGATGCTTCTTTCTCATTCTTGTTCCTCTCTCTGGGACTTTCCCTAGATTGAAGGCTTAGTTTCCTTCATCTAGCTTGCTTTCTTATTTTGGGTACCTGATCAGGCCTTGTTGCTGGGACCCATCTTTCCTGCTTTCTGCAGTAGATTAGCTATTTTGCTTCTCCCTAAGTTACACTTAATGGGGGGGTGTTAGAGTAGCCTTAGTTTAGCTAATAATTAATTCATTTAATTATTAGTCTAGTTACTCTATGCTTAAGTTTCACTTAGGCAGCTTATAATTCTTTAGGGTTTCCTTTAGGGTTTCCTGTTTCCTTTTATAAGGATTCACTTCTTTGCATTTAATACCGAGATTGTAATTGGTAATTCATTATTGTTGAATATAGAAGCTTTTTTTGTCAACATGGATTTCCAGTCTCTGGCCTTCTGGCTGCCATAGTTTCTTCTCTTCTGTCTTTTGCTTCTGTCTTGTAATAGCCTTGCATGCAGGTGGTCTTGGGAGGATTTGCCATTTGTCAAATCTAACACAAATATATAGGTCCATGCAAGTCAAATAATTCAAGGGATTCAAAAAAATATATTTCCAACAATTATTCTGACTTACCATAATATATATCGGCTTCAATCATAATCGTCTCTATCTCTTTCTATTTCTCCCTTCTATCTTCACCAACAGAGACTTCATCTTTCCTCTCACGCTCTTCTGAATTTTCTTCAAACCTTACTACCTCAATAGATATGTCATCTTCTCTATCTTCATTTTCTTCAGTAAACTTTGTATCCTTAAGAACAACATCAATATGCTCATCCATCTCCTTTTTTGGTTTAATTTCAATTTCAACATGATGATTAACTAAGTATCATTTACCCGAAACAATATCTTCTAGTTCTTCTCTAGTCATTATGTTAGAAGGATCGGTAAAGGGATCATAAAAAAATTTTCCTTCCAGTTGCCCATCTCCAATAGCATTTGTGACATCAAGAGTAAATAGTAAAACATAAATATAAACATTTGGTTCCTTAATTGCAAAGTTGGGTGCACCATCAAATCCACATCTATATTCATTTCTCTTTCTCCTTGACTCTTTCTTCTTAGGAACTTCATCTTCCATCTCCATCAACATTTTACTCATTACATCATGTGTTTCAGCAATAATTTCTTCAATTTTACCATTCATCAACATGTTTATTCTTATCTTTGTCAAAATCCTTTTCTTTGCTTGCTCAAGTATTCTTTTTATTTCATCATTTTGAATCAAAAGGAACAATTTGGATATGGCTCCCTCTCTAATCAATTTGTCTCCATCTAATGCAGCTAGTCTTCTTGCTTCAAGTTTAGCATACAGATGATCTGGTATCTGATCTTTTATTTCTACTAAGGTTCTTCTAAACTTATTTAAATGTACAACTACTCCATCCTCTATCCTTTTCCTATATTACTCATTAAGTACATTTTAATATCTCTTTACTTGTACCAAGATACCAAGCTTAAGCACATAATTCATAATTTTATCTACATGGTCTTCATTCTTACCTACACCCAAATTCTGGTTAGTAGTCACCTTAGTTGTTGTAACTCCTTTGGTCCTTATCTTCTTCTTGGACCAATCAGAGTGTGTAGAAGAATCATCATTATATTCTTTACCTCTTTTCTTCTCAGGACATGTACTCTTTTTATTTCTTCTCCTCATAGGTTCTGATTGGACTCTTTCAACTTTTGGTCTAGAGGGCTTCGGTGAAGAAGTGAACTTCTTCATAGGAGGTGTAGAAGATGTTTTTTTACTGCTCCTAGTATCCCTCGGGGGTAAAAAATATGGATGAGGTGATTTTATCTCAACATTAATTGGTTCAGCTTGCACTGAACTAATCTTATTTTTCTCCTCTTATTTCCTCCTCAACTCTATCATTTTCTCCTTACTGATTCCTTCCTTTTCTACAATGTTATCAAAAAAAATTCTTACTTTTTTTACTCTAGCTTTCTCTATCAGTTCATTCCAAACTTTTAGATACTTCTCAAGGTATGTACTGAACCTCTCTAACTTTTAAACTAATGGGATCTTAAGAATCTCATTAACATATCATTCAAGAAGTTCAGGAATTACCTCATAACCCATCGACTACATCCACATAATTATGGGTTCCACTGCTTCCATACAACATTCATCTATTTACACCATAAAGCATACTGAATTAACATACTTTTCAATTATATCCTTTGATATCCTTTCTCTTTTCTGCATTTTATTATGAAACATATTGAAGTAACCAGAAATCAATTCATCTACATCATCCTTCTTCAACATCTAATAGAAATTAGAAATTTGAAGTGTTTCCGGGATGTTCTTCTGCCATGTAATGTTTGAAGTTCCAGGAAAGTGGTTCATCAGATAAAAGAACATGTGAACTATCAAAGAATCATACTTGAATGTCTGTGATTTATCCTTCTTGATCTTTCCCAAATTCTCCAGAAGTTGCTTCCTTAAAATCTCACAAATATCAAACTTCGTGTCCCCCTTCAGCATTTGTTAAGCAATATGAATGATTGTAGCTGAGATAGAATTCAATCTATTGTTGTGATATAATTTATAGACAAGAATCATCAAGGTGAATCTCACATCTGGTTGAATAATATCATTTACAGTCATTACCCTCCTATCCCATTTAGATTGAGTTAACTTTTCCACAATATCTTTCTTGGAAGATTTTAGATTAGGTGCTTCACTGACATTACTAAATCTTGTAACTTCATGAATAAGTTCCTTCATAATATTTATAGGTTTGTCACCGAGCTGAAAGAACTGATCATAAATTATATTGAGCACTATCTTGATCCATTTTGGTTCATCAAATATTACGAATTCCTTGAACTTCACTAGGTCAATCTGGTTTACCTTCTGAAATTCATCTTTCAATACACCATCAAAATAGAGAGAATCATACTGGTCATAAATTTTATAATCTCCTAACTCTTCCGATTTGCAATGAATGTAAGCACATATATCTTCTACATGTAAAAATATGTGTGACACATGGGAAAATGTACCTTCAGGATCATCTTCCCTAGATTTTTACAGGTGCAACTTGAATTCATAATGTGGTTTCTCAAGGATATTCACTATCTTCAGAGTATACATGACTTAACTGATAAATTGACAAGATTTTGCTAAAATAAATAGGTTTTTTCTTCGCACAAGGGTTTTCACATGAATCCATTCGGTAGGGTAAATTATTGTTGAATATCCTTCTGCACAGGTTCTCACTTGATTTCTAGAATGAAAGGTGTTAAATGAAGTCTCAAAATACCCTTTTATCCTTCATTTTTTTATCAAAATTCATCATTAGATGTTGTTTGTTCCCTAACCTTCCATAAAGATATCAAAACCAGTGATTGATGAATATGCCTGTAATAGAACATATGATTATGAAAAAAAATTGATCTCATACATAGCTTCTTTGAATTGTTCTCCAACTAAATCTTTCATCCCAATTAATATTGCTTCAATTCATGGGGTGTCCTATGATTTTATGATGAAAATTATCCCTTAGGTCTTATAACCTAATTCACTAATGATGAAGGATCCACACCAGAAGCTGGTACAATCTAACCTGATGAATCAATCTATTCTTTCCTTACCCATGTATTCTCCATTATCATGTTCGGTTTCATCAACTAGCATAGGATTCTTTCCTTTTTCACCAGACTCGTTATTCTCTTTTCCTGCATTGTTAGATATGCAATATCGAGAAATATGTCCTTCTTTCTTGTAGTTTAAGCATGTTCTTCTTCTTCTTTCATTACTATTAATTCTTACATTGTTCCTTCCAACCAATTCATTCATTCTACAATTTTTTGCTATATGACCAGAATTATTGCATTTGTAACATACAACATTTGAATTTGTGTGCCTCTGATTTACTGAATTATTCTTCAATCTATAATTCCTTGCAATATGTCCAATTTTTTTTCATTTTTAACATATAGGGTTTCTTCCATTAGCATTAGGTCTAGATCTAGATCTGCATTCTTTAGATTTGTCTCCATATTTCTAACATGTGAAACAATATCCAGAAAAATGTGTTGAGCTACTTCGACATTCCTTTTACCTATGTCCAAGATTATTGCATGTATAAAATCTCCCATTTAATCTTTGTCCATTTGTTTTCTTCAAAGGTGTATCCTTAGGTTTCTTTTTTACATCTTCAACAATATTAGAAAATTCTCCTTGTTCATACCCAAAGGCATGCTTATCTCCATGTGGTTTTTTACTTGCAATTTGTTCATCAAGCTTCTCAGAGATAGATCTAAACTTTTCTTGAATTTATCTGGCATCAGATAGATCTCTTCTTTATATCTCATTAACTCTTTCCAGATCTTTCTCATTATCTTTAGATTCTTCAAGATAAACTTGCAACTGTCCAACTTCACTATTTGACTTGTAGAATTCTTCCATTTTGTTCTTCAATGATTTCTCAAATGTCTTCTTCACTTCCATTTCTTCATTCATTCTGATTTCCATGGCTTCCATCTCATTCTTTATATTATCTATTTCCTTTACAATAATATCATACTCTTTAGGTTTGTTTCCTTTAGTAGATGCAAAGTCACTACCTTTTAGAAATAATTGATCCACAAGGTCCTTTCGTTTACCTCTGGACTACTTTGTCCTTCAAATTGATAATGAATTTATCAGCCTCTTTCAAATTTTCCTCTAGATCATGAATGCGAGTATTGGATTTATCAAAATATTCAAGAGCATTCAAGAGCTTCTTTTGAGTACTGATAGATGCTTCCATCAGGATCTTCCTCAAGTTGTTAAACTTCTCTGAAGGAACTAGGCTCTCATACCAATTGTTAGGATTAGGAAGCACTGAGAGGGGGGGTGAATCAGGGAAAAAATAACTTTAAACTTAATATACCAAATCCATAACTTAATTTCACAATAAACCAAAGTAAATAGAAAAAGATAGATAACATCTACATCAGGACACCATGATTTGATATCGAGGAAACACTGGTTAAGGGTAAAACCCTGGTGGGGGATGATACCCACAAATATCTACTTACTTCACTAATAAGTACCCTTTAAAAGGTATAAGTACATATGAGGGGACTGCACATGCATTCAAGATTACAACCTAGAGCATATTGCTCAATTATAAAATATTGATTTGGCCCTCAGTCGGGTTCACGGATCAAATACTGATTATAATATAGAAAGGACTTATAGTCCCAAAACTGAACTAACTAGTAGCATCAATAATGCCATTAAGATTCCAATAAGGCTCCACAGATATCATAAACTACCAAAATTACATCAATATAGATTTCATATCATCACATTTGTGCTCACACTTCTTTGCATAAAAAACTCGATCGCATATACTCAATCATAGACCCATAACATTAACCAAGTCAGATCCAACATAAGAATATGAAATGTGTACTTTCCTTGAATCAAAACACTGACCAAAACTCAATGCTGACCTATACCAATAAAAACTTACCATGTAGGAGGTCAACCCAAACTAGATCTTCCATCCAACCGATTAGACCATCTATCTGATAGGATCGCTGATTGATCCAACATGCTAGAGGTTCACATAAGATAATTATTTGTCAATTTGATACATAGTGAACTATATCTCCATCACTTAGTATCATAAAAAATTGTGATCATAGGATTAGACATACCATGATGTCTACAATAAATATTGATCTTTGCATCATCTGATACTTTGACCTCTGTCCATACTGTCTCAATCTCTAAAAATTTTATCCTTAACTATTCCTTCAAACTTAGCTGTATTCATCACCAAAACTTTCGGTAGGAAAAATATATTACAATTTGACCGAGAGTAAATTATATAGTTGTCATCAATGAAAACATACCATGCATAACTAGTTGACTCTTTCCAACACTCATATGATAAATAGATGAAGCACGTATATAATAACCTAGAAATGAAACTAATGAAAGGACATTTTAGTTGTGCAATCATTCTTATGTATTTTAATGTTACAAAACTATTCCTTTAATATTTAATCCTCAATAAATATCATAAATAATCAAAGCATTTAAATATAAATTTATGACATTTAAGAGAATATATCAAATAAAACCATGAATAAGATAACAACCAAGCATGGTAATGCACAATATCTCAATTACTATTGGCACATACATCAATGAATCAGTAATAATATCTCATGAAACCATATCAAGATAAACATAACTAAAATATCCTCTATATAATAAACCAGATATCATCATATAACATCATGTCACATCAAGTCGATTCATCATGTATATATGATCATCACTAAAAGAAAAAGTATAAATCTATCATCTATGCCAGTAGTCATATCGATAAGAGAAAAAGAATGTACTATTACCAAGTGCATCTCACAATGCCAATACAAAATCACGTCATACAAATAGTCACATAATCACATAAAAGAGTCTATCTCAGATCAAAATAAGACAATAAAGAATGAAACCATGGGAGGAACTACAAGATCAAAGGACTATAATATGCAAGTCCATGATAGTCAAAGACTATGAGAAAGAAGCTAAGATAGTCCCATTGACAATATGCCTACATGAAGACATTTTTCTTTGCATAGTCCAGGAAAGATAGTAACCTTTGTGAATGAAAATGTCAAGCGATGTAAACCTAAAAGCAAGAAGACAAGAACATAGGACAAAAGGAAAGGTACCATTCCTTTAGAAACTAAAAATTAGTAAGTGATAGTTGTCATAACAGAGATTTTTAGAAAAGAAATCCACTATGCTAGAAGATACAAATCAAAAAATCATAAAAATGATATAGTATCACTAGATACAAGGAAATGATATAAGATCATGAACAAAAACCTAAGACAAACTTAAAAGAGCTATGGAACAATAGTCATTATGGGATATTTAGACACCTTTGATAGTATGATAAAGTATTAGTGACTTGTAGGATGGATCATGGAAATCTCTAAGGAAATGAGTAGGGTACTATTTTTAGTATGATGAAGCTATACATATGAATGTAATGATGAAGCATAGAGATATGTCTCTCATATAATAGAGATATAATGGAGATGATTCCAAGGGCTTGAATATTGTTAGTCAAGGATTTTTAAAGACTCATTTACCCAAGATTACTGAAAAGATCACAATGTTTTGGAAGGGGGAACAAATCCATTGGATACATGATCAAAGTGACATAATACAATTGGAGCTCAATTGGTGTTTGCAAATTATTCATAGTCTATTGAATAAATTCATGAGCATAGTAGACTATTTAAGAACACAATCATGAAGCTTATGGTAGATTGAAGAGATTTATAGGCTAGTTATGGACAAGTTGTAAGAAGATACATAGTTTATGAGAATACACTAATCCAAATACATGCCAAGAAAAGAAGAAAAATATGAGATCTCATTAATGTGGAAACAAATTTCATAGGACATTTAAATGCATATGTATAGGAAAGGACAATAAGTTAGAGAGGTCTACAAGTCATAGTAGTATGATACCAAGTGAAAGAACCATTGGAACAACAATGTAAAGAGATGTACCTGTGTGAATTCCTTAAAATTGTAGGTATAAAACCATACTAAAATATTGCAACATCAAGTTGGTATTTAAGGATAGATTTTGATGAATCAATTCTACCATGTTGATATAGGACAACTACGACAATGCTAATCATTCTAAAAAAAAGTAAGAATATCATCCAGTAATTTTTTTTGACAAATTTTAGGTTTTTTTACCTGTATAAAGACATATCAAGGATAGGAGCACGCATGGATAGTAGTTTGAAGATTTTATGACTCTATTTGGGGCATTTGGGAGGGTCTTTAATGATAATTTTCAATTTCATCTGACCCTAGACAATATCAATTCAATGAATCAATGAAAAGAAGTTATAAGTCCTATTATTTTGAGAGATAGTTGAGCAGTTAGGAAAGGTGGACAAATAATATAGGACACATTGGAGAGCTTTTGACTCAGTCCCACCATCTCCTAAGCATCTAGGAAGCAGCGGACAATAATTGGAGTATTTTCCAAGCATCTATGGACATCTTGTAATGCCCAAAATTTTACGTCAAAAACACACAAAAAAAAATTCAAAATAGAAATAAATGGAGTGTTGGTTATAGTTTGCGAGGTTTCTAAAGTTTACTAACTCGTAACAATGTTTCCAAAGTTAGTGGTTAGGTTTTGCTTGTGGCATAGTTTCCATTAGGGTCAAGGGGAATCATGACGACATGTCAACATCCCTCAACCCATTCCTAAGTATCAAGATTTAATTTGTTAAATCACGAAGTCATTTTCTTAACTTCCTAATTAAATTTTAATGAAGGGAATTAAATCAACGAAATAACTACATTAATCCCTAACATATTTTAGATTAACATTTCAACTAAAATGATTACTATATTATTAAAACAATAATGTAGGTCTCATCATTTAAAATTCTTCCACTGACCCTTGTTTAAAGAAACCCTACTAAAAGGTTAGGTTTAATTAAAATCAAATCATTTAATAATCCTTAGTAATAATAATTAATAAATGTCGCTAATAATAACAATATAATTGATCATCAAAATTAGAAATTAATAAATTTAATTACTTTTCAATCCTTAAATTCTTATGATTATAGGACCCCTTTAAAACTACTTTGAATTTGACAAGAGTTAGATTAATTATTTTAATACAATTACAAGTGTGTGGTAAAATAGCTCAAATTATTAGATTATTAAGCTCCTCATTATACAAGCTTAGCATTTAAACCATTTATTCAATTATTATATCCAAGTTCACCCATTAACCTACAACATATTAAAACATTCAAAAATCACTCATAGATCAATTTAAGGCGAAAGAATAATTAATATATATATTATACTTAAGCGATTTAAAAGATTCAAGTTATGCAAGGTGAAATTTCTCCCTAATAAAGATGTATATGATGGTTTTAATAAATCTACTTATTTCAAAATTTAATATAGAAATTCACATTATTCCAACATATTCTATTTTAATATTTCAACGAATTAGGATACCATACCCTCAAACATTAATGTAGCATGCATTATTTAAAAATCGTTCATTAAACTTTATAAAGAATTCACATTAAAGGTTTAATTAAAATTAATTCATTTAATATGTATTGGTAATTATCAAATTTTAATTTTATCTTAGTTAAAATTTTACTCTAAAATTCTTCCACCATTAAATATTTAATATAACATATATGTGCAAAATAAATTGCTATTTTACATCTTTAAAAAGTATTTAATTAATTACTCACTTAAATATCCAACTCTTAATTTTTCAATTCTTTCCACTTAAAAGTCTAACCAATTAATCATTAAATTACCTTTACAAGATTCCTTAATGCTTAAATTTCACTAATTAGAATTTAAAACTCTACCTTAAAGGGGATTCATTATTATAAAGTAAGACTAAATGAGATTTTTAAATTCCCACCAAAAACAAATCAAAGTCTCATTTTAAATAAAAACAATATTTTAATCCCAAAATCTCATCCCCAACCCTAATTTTGAAATTAGGGTTAAGAGCATTTTTGGAAAACCTAAAATGTCATTTTACTCATTCTTTACCCTCTTCTTCTCTCTTTCTACTACCATGTCAAAAACTTTAGATGAATTTTTTAAAACTTTCTCTTCTATTTTGTGCAGGTTTTGGAAACAATGGAGGAATGCAAGAGGGTATGTATATATACCCATTATATATAAATATATATACATCAGATTGTATATATATTTATATACAATGTATATATAATATTTTATGCTGAGATGAAGGATTCTAACCCTGTGTTTTTATTTATTTATAAATTTTTTATGCAGGTTTCGTCTTTGAATGGGGGTTGCGATATTCGTCTATTTTCTTTGAATGTTGGGGGGTTTTCTAAGTTTGTTTTTTCAGCGTAGAGCGCTTTGCATGAGGGTGTGGGGGAGTTTGGGTTGGAGAAGGAAAACTGCCCCTCCCCTCCCTACACGATGGCTTGACCACAGCCGTGGCTTCAGCCACAACGTGGGGGTGAGTGGCGCGGCCGTTTGCCGCCCCTCCTTCCTTCCAAAAAGGCCTGCGACCATGAGCCCCAGGGAAACCCCAAACCCATTGCATTTTTTAAAAATATATTAATATTATTTTATGTTTTTTCTTATATATATATATATATATATATCAACTTGCACAAATATGGATAGAAAAGTGAAATATTAACACATTCATTCGTGTATTAAAAAAAGGGTGTTATAAATGAAGATACACATAAATGTTAGATTTTAATAGCTATTTAATCATAATATTAATAAATAAGAATCTATTTTGTATAACAAGAAAAAGCAATGTGTGTGTGTGTGTGTGTGTGTGTGTGTGTGTGTGTGTGTTTGGAATATGTATGTATGTATGTATAATTTGGATATAGATATTATTAGAAATATTTTCAATGTTCAAATTTTCATAAGCATCCACAATAAAATTTTAAATTATATTTCTACTAGAAAATCCACTATAACTCAGGATATATAGCCATACATTTGTGATTTCCTTTTCATCTTTCCATATGCACTTAAAAGGGCTTGCCGATTTGTTTTTAAATTTTTTTTAAGAGTTTAAAAATGACAGCAGAATATTAACATTTCTAAATAGATAAATACTAGTCTAGAGTTTAAAAATGAAAGCAAAATATTAACATTTCTAAATATATAAATGCAAGAGAATATTTTATATTGATAAACATAGAAAACTCAATATTGTTTTAACTGAAATGGTGAGGTTTCATTATTAACTAACCCTTTCACATGGATAATAAAATGCTAAGATACAATTGTTCTATTAATTCTTTGGTCAATATTCAAAGTAGGTTACATTCCTATTTCACTCTGCCTTCTTTCAAGTCCACAACTACCATTTTCTAAATATTTTACACATAATGAGAAACTTCAATACACAATGTAATATCCTTTAAATCCAAAACTTCATAGGCTAATAAATCTTCCATTGTATGACAAGGTTACAAATTTCCAGCCACATGGCTTCTACATATTTTCTTCCTTAACATCATCTTTTCTAACATTAGCCCAATAGGCTTTTACAAGACAACTATAGAAGTGCAATATTTTATTTTATTTTTCTTCTA
Source organism: Thuja plicata (assembly GCA_018584345.1). Classification (NCBI taxonomy): domain Eukaryota; kingdom Viridiplantae; phylum Streptophyta; class Pinopsida; order Cupressales; family Cupressaceae; genus Thuja; species Thuja plicata. The sequence goes on along the minus strand of MU227340.1, from coordinate 2,105,683 downwards.
AGCTCAACCTTTAGTCTTCATGAGCTCTAATGAACAAAGAAGAAATCTGCAAATAGAAAATAAACAAGAAGACCATGGGAAGCTCACCTCCCATCCTAGGCCTCTAAGAGGCCACCCCTGAGCTTGGGGAACCAAATCATGGTAGGATACACACATGAAAATAAAAAAGGATAAAGAACAATAAAACACAAAATCTCCCAACCATGGTTGTTACAATGGGTCTCATATTTACCCTACAATGGGGTGAAGTGGACCAAGTACCCTATGGAGAGAAAGCTCATTTCAAAAGTAAAAACAAGCATTCACATGGCTATACAAACAACTCTTCCAACATACTTGGAACCCCATACCAAAATAAAAAGAACAAAAAAACCCTTATGACCCCCAAGGCATCAAGCCCAAATCAATTCCCTTATGACCCCCAAGGCATCAAACCCAAATCAACTCCCTTATGGCCCCCAAAACAAAAAATGGAATGACTACATGGAGCCCATGCATCCATGTTTTTTCCCTCTCCTCCCTGAGGAGAGACTCTACATCCATGGGTTGTCCTAAAACATTCACCCCCAAGGCTACTCTTCCCTCCCAAGGGTGAGTGGACCTTGAGAATCCCATTCACAAAATCATTCAACGCAACACATAGAAAAACTCACAATACAAGAAGGAAACCAAAGCCAAAGCCTCCATTAAAACACATATACAAATATGAAAATATTGCATACAACAAGTATTTTGCACATAAACTACATTCTTCTACCATTAATGCAACTCAAGCAAATGCAACAAGCACAAAAAGATGGTGCCACCAACCTAGATCCAAGATTTATGTATGAAGTTGATGAAGAGCTCCATTTTTGCCTAAGTCTCCTTCTCCCAAGCTTCCCCAAAACTAACTATGTCTCTAAGATAGAGAGTGGGTGTTCAACCCTTAACCATGGAGAATCTCCACTAAAAAGGTCTCTAAAGTGCTCTTGGGAAAAGGCAAGCTTCTCATTGGTTTGTCTTCCCTATTCTTCTTAAAAGTTTACTAAAAATGGACTCTAAAAAGGTAACTTAAAAAGTTAACAAAGTCTTTACACTAAAAAGCAAGGGTTGTCTAACCAAGACCTTACTTTCAAAAGTTGATTTTCGTCTATCTTGAAAATCCAACTTTTGGATGGGTCTCTTTGTCAACTAAGGGATGTCCTAGGGTTAAAAATGACCCTTACCCATAGGTATACCAAGCGAGCTGACTAAAAATTGCCCAAACAGCCTTCCAAAATTGTCTTATAAGTCTAACCACAAAATTCATTTGAAATGACCATACCTCAAGCTCCATAACTAAGGGATACACATGGGGATACACTATGGTACTAACCTAGGTAGGTGGGAACCCAATCCTCAAGTGGAGATTTCATGGCCACATGTACACAACACAAGTTTCAAGTGACACACACACACAAAATAGACATCACTAGACACATGGCATATCCACTTGAGCATAAAGCACAAAAAATTAAATATGAAATTAATATTTATAAACTAAATATAAACAATCACACATTTACATTTGCAAAAATTTAAATCATGATACAATGGGGTCTTGTCTCTCATTAGATGCAACCTTGGCTTTCACTGAATTTCACATAGACCTAGGTTTGGTTCCCCGATTTTAATACCACGGTCTTATTCTCTGCACACTAAATTCGAATATCAGTAGTCCAAGGAAATCTAATATACATCATAATTAAATATATATTATTCAAAACCTTTATGAAACATCTACAAACTCAATTTAACTCCTAAGATCATATGTATTTATAACATCATTTAAGCATTTAACTTTCATTTCACAATACAAATCACATTGCATCATAACTGAATCAAATCATAACTTCCTAATAAATCACATAAGCATATATAATTTACCGCATATTCATTAAATCAAAATAACCATAAATGAAAAGCTATAATTGATTCAAATCAAATCACAATTTCCTAATAAATCACATAAGCATATATAATTTACCGCATATTCATTAAATCAAAATAACCATAAATGAAAATCTATAATTGTATCATAAAACTAATCATCATAAGAATCATAAGGTATTGTTCATCTAGAGTCTAAATGATCAAATCCAGTCTGATCCAATAAGGTATAAATCCATAATGTATCATACATAATTCACATAAAGGTCTTTCACAAGATTTAAACAACATAAAAAAAACTCATCTCAAATAGTCTTGTCTTAGCAAGATTTCACAACGCATCACAAGTCTAAGGCAGTTCACCTAACTCAAGTAGACATAGATCACCCCAAGGTACAATCTCACAAGGGTACTAAATGGTCATAACTTCAATAATAAACTCAATCTATGCCCCTCAGAATGTTAATCATAAAGGGGAAACGTGGGAGGCTCTACACATCTTCAACCAAAGAAGTCAAAGCATTCAAAACTCCCCCTTCAACCACCATCATGGAATAACACCTTAAGGAGAAAAATAAGGAGATGAGTTAGTTGGGCGCTCATGGAAAGATTTGACCAAGGAAAAAACATAAATCACATGTGTTTATGTCTTAAAAATATGACTAGATGATAGGAAGTAGTTTCTCAAGGCTAAAGAGGACATCTAGGGTAGTTTGAAGTTTAATTCTTGCAAATTATAGAAAAAAATTGTAACCTTTCAAAGTTCTTTCTAGGAAAGAATATTGTACTCTAAAAACCAATCTTGAAGACTAAGATAACATTGTAACACTTAATTTTTCAAGAAATATCAAAATATTATCATATTTGTACTACTTTTTTGCATATATATATATATATATATATATATATATATATATATCCACCTTTACTGCTTTATATTTTGTTCATTGTATGAAAATAGATGATAGATATATTTTTCTAAGATTGGAACGAAAATCCTCAAATATATGTCTGATCTTTTAAACAACTACAAGTAGAAAATATTACATAGTTTAGGTTGTAGGCAATATCCTCATTCAAATAGGTATTATATGTAATTAACCATTGGTTCCCTTCTAGAAAAATAATGATGCATTAGTAGGTAAAATACTTTGGTTGTGAAAAAAACAATTCATTGTTGAGTAGTTGTGTGTGAAAACAATATTAGTACAATTCTAAATTTTAATTTGGTGCTCCACCTTAGTAGTCCTAGGTCTCATTTTAAGTTATTTATTTTCCATTTCCATAGAAAATTTATTAGGTAATTAAATTAGATGAGGTTTCAAAAGGAGATGACCTTCTATGGAGGTTCATTTTTGGGATAGGTAGCCCATTACTTGAAAATGATCTCATGTTTCACTTGGTTGCTAGGTTGAGAGCTCAACTAGAATGCAAACTTTAGCAATAATAGTTATAAAGTCAAGCATTGTAATAAAGGATTGACAAATGCAACATAATTTGTGCAATATATAGACTTTATTGTTGAGATATTGTTCATATTACGCATATATGTGCTAGCATTAATGTTTTTTCATTGATGTCAACACATTTCTACTGTTGGAGACAATGTTACTAAGATGTTCAGTAAGATTGTTTTTGTGGTATGACTACTATGTTGAATATCAGATGTTGCGAAGATGGTACTATGTTTGGGGATGTTTATACTTGATTTAGTTCAAGTGGAAGAGGTTTGCATGATGATTTGAGTGAGTTGTAAAGGATTTATCATAGATTGTTATTTTGGTTGTTCTGGAAGTGACAGTGTTTCAGTTATTGGATCAGTGTGGATCAGTTATGCAATATTATTTGTTCTTAACCTAGTGGTGAGTTCAAGACTTGGATGTATGTCCTTAGTTTGAGTGGTTCATGATTTGAATGTTGGCAAGCTATTTTTCTTTTATGATAGTGGTTGCTAATTAGTGTTCCTAAGGAACAGTGTAGAAATGAGTATGATTTAGGAGACAAAGTTGTTCTTGTTGATGTCGTGGTATTCCATGTTTCTTACTGATGTTTCTTGATCATGTTGTTGGATTGCGTTGGATTATGTGATTGGAATTGAATATTTTCATGTACCATGTTGGAGTTCTTGTTGTTCTTGGCTGAATTGGTGGTGTAGCATGTTGCGATGGATAGTAACATGATTTATGGATCTTGAGCACGTTTGAGGATGTTTTTATGGATCATTGTTATGTCTTAGTCGACATTGAATGGATCACATTGTGTATTGAGTTATATTGAATTAATATTTTTTAATTAGGTCCCTGTTTGACCCAGTTGAGATGAATTGATGTAATGTATATATATGTAATAAATTTAAAATGTGAAGTTATGGAAAAGTATGAGACATATTGTGTGAGTGCATGAGATGCTAAAGATAACAGATATGGTTAGAATCTACAATTGAGGCAGAAAATTTATGCGCTTCTTTGGAACTATTTTGGCATATAAGAGATGTTATTTTGTCGATTCGTGAGTTTGGAGAGTATGTCCTTTATGATTTGACATCGGAGATTGATGTAAGGCAGTGAGCCTTCCTTGGGATTGAGATGCTTTTTGTATTTGAGAAGTGAGCTCTAGGCAGTGTGCCTGAATGCATGTGTATTTCCATTTGTAATACTCCTAACAAGGTATAGTGATTTTAACAGAATACATTCATCTTGTAGATTTGATCTCCACCGTGGTTTTTTCCCTAATAGGGTTTTCACATCAAAAATATTGGTTTTATGTGTTGATTACTATGTTATGTTATTGTATCTATGTTTCTCTTTCAGATATGAGATTACATTGGTAAGTGTGTTAAAGGTATTAAGTTTTTGGACATAATTGGTTCACCCCCCTCTTAGTTGTGTGTGATTAATTTATTCTAACAATTGGTATGAGAGCTAGTGTCCTCTTTGTGAAGCTTAACCATATAAGGAGATTCAGGATGTCAACCTTTGAGAAGGAGAGTCTGAGATTTGATGGAAAAAACTATGTTATGTGGAAGGATGATGTTGTCAAGGATGGAGGATCCAAGAATGGACAGTCCAAACCCTAATGCAACCAAATAAACACAACAGAAACACACAACAAAAACAAATATGAATCAACATTCAATTTATTGCAGTATGTCAGGTTATAAGGCCTTTTCGGTTCCAGACAATTACAAACAATTACAACACTAATTCAACAAATAACAATTCTGCAAGATCCCTCAAGATCTAACTCAAATCAAACCCTAGCTAGCCAGAGTTGCAACAATAGGTCACAATAATATGGTAGAAACATCTGACAAGGTCTGAACTTGGGCACATAGGCCTCCAAGCAATATCTTGTTTCTAAGCCTTAGCCACTAGCTCTTCTCATAAACTCCCAACTCCATATTCCAACTTGAATCACTTTCTCTACCTCTAATCTATCCCAACACTCTACCCTAAACCTCCTTAAATACAAGCACGACCACAAGTCGTTATGTTGAAAAAATTAAATGCACATAGGATAAAGATCCAAGACCTAAATAGGTCAACACACATCCCCAATGAGAGATCCAAATTAAATACCGCAAGTCGGCCTCACAAATATGAAAGAACACAAGTCAGACAGCCACACTGCCAAGCACTAGAGAAAACTTCCAAGAATTGTCGAGAAAGAGTAGTGACCAAGCTCTCTCAAGAATTTTCAAGAAATAAAAGTGACCGAGATCCCTCAAGCATTTATGAGCCACAACACATGTCGAGCAATAGAAGTTTGTCGAACCCTTCAACGATCGATCCCCTTCAGTGACCGAGCCCTCCAGCGGCCGAGCTCCTTCAATGACAGAGCCCCTTGGGCAATATTGCAACTGAGAATAGTTCACCAACCGAGTTCTCCAAAAAAAGAACTCCAAGATGAAGGATTTCCATCTACCCTAGGATGCTCTTGCATCAGACACCCCAGGTGCAAAAAGATGTTCTTAAAGGCTGGAAGAACATCTTACAAGATTTAACGCATAAATCCCGAACTGGTTCTTCACATACATGTCTTCCAAGTTTTCAACACTCTTACTCTGGATCCACTTTTGCTTTCTCTACCTTCTCAAGTCCTTTCTTGAAAATCCATAGGCCTGTTCTCCATACTGATCTCTAACCTTTTCAGAATCCTTCAACTCAACTTGGATCTCAAAGCTCAGGTTCCTCCTACCAAGTCCTTCATTCTGCAAAGGCATCAGTGAAAATTCTTGCCTTCCTTCTCAACAGGAAACACATTCTTGACACAACCATGCAATCATACTACCAAGGTCTACCGAGAAATATGTCACAACTACTCATGTCCACAATATCACACAACACTTGATCCTTATAATGACCAATCTGAAAGTCAACAAGATATCACTCCATCACTTCCAAAGCATGTACATCTCACAACCAACCAATCCTATAAGGATAAGAATGTCTCACTCTTTTCAAACCAAGTTTATGAACCATCTCCTCAGCTACAAGGTTATCAGTACTACCACCATCCACAATCACATTGCAGATTTTACCAACAAATTTAAAATGATTTTTGAACAAGTTACTCCTTTGACAAGGTTCCAGTACTTTCTTACCAAACAGTACTCGCCAAGCCAACAAATTGTCTCCTCCTTGTTCAGGTTCATTCAAGCTTTCCTCAGCCTCATTCACCATAATAGCTCTTTGGTTGCCAGTCTTCTGGGAAAATTCATAAGCTCTATGTCCTTCTTCACCACAATGAAAACAAGTAAACTTAAAGGCAACCTTACCTATCCTCTTCCTTGGCTCAACAAGTTTTGGTTCATCTTCAACAGTCAGCTTATCCTTGACTGACTGATCTTGTTTCTCCTTCCCCCTGGATCCACCTTGATGTTTTATTTTCAACTTATCTTCTGCCTTCAGATCATACTGATAAGCATCCTTAATCGAATCAATCTTAAGAAAACCAATGTCATCCTAAATATTGAATCTCAAACCATTAACATACCAAGCTACCTTGTCCTTGGAAATTTCTCTATGCCCGGACCAAATAGTCAACTTATAGAACTCCTCGGTATAATCCTTCACAGGAAAATCCTTCTATTTTAAATTCTACAACCTCTTAAAAAACTCAAGTTCATAGTCAGCAGGTATGAATTTAACCTTTAACTTAGTCACCATCAATCTCCATCTAGTGATCTTCAGTTCACCTTCTTCTTCTCTATCTCGCTGCAATTCTTTCAACCAAAGAGTAGCATGTCCTTTTAGCTTAGTCTATGCCAACCTTACCCTGAGTAGATCACCAATATCCTCTAACTCAAAGTAGTCTTAAAATTCACCTATCCAATCAATTAGGTCTTCAGGATTCAAAGTACCTGATAAATTAGAAACATCCATCTTATGCTTCAACTTCATCCGAGTGCCAGATCTATCTAACTAGCCAATTCTATCATCCATATATCTTTCTACACGGTCAGTTCTATCCTCTCCACTAGATCCAACAACTTCAACATCTTCAGCAGCTTCCTCATAACCATCCTCAGTGCCCACATTCTGAGGTACACTAGTCATAGCCCTTATGATCTCACCAATCATGTCATTCTTCATCAATTCCATCTTAGATCTAAAATCTAATTTAACCTTCTCTGTAACCTTCAACTCCACAACATCACAGAGATCTGCAATTTCCCTAGGGTCCAATCTTCTTGGATGCATCTTCCAAGATCTTCAAAAACTCAAGGCAAAAAATCACCAAATTTCTCAATCCAAGGTCCTAGTGTAAACTGCCTCACCCTCGACGATTTGTTCACACACTCAAGAACTTCAAGATCTTATACCACCTGATGCAGTCAAGGATGGAGGATCCAAGAATGGACAATCCAAACCTTGATGCAACCAAAGAAACATACCTAGAGCACACAACAATAGAAAATATGAATCAACATTCAATTTATTGTAACATGCCAGGTTGTAAGGCCTTCCCAGTTTCAGCCAATTACAAACAATTATAACATTAATTCAGCAAATAAAAGTTCTGCAAGATCCCTCAAGATCCAACTCAAACAAAACCCTAGCTAGCCAAAGATGCAACAATAGGTCACAACAATCTGGTAGAAACATCCGACAAGATCTTCTCACAAACTCCCAACTCTAGATTCCAACTTGAATCACTTTCTCTACCTCTAAGCTGTCCCAACACTCTACCCTAAACCTCCTTAAATACAAGCACGGCCACAAGTCGACCTTTTGCAAATATTAAATGTACATAGGATAAAGATCCAAGACTCAAATAGGTCCACATGCATTCCCCAATGATAGATCCAAATTAAATACCGCAAGTTAGCCTCCCAAATCTAAAAGAACAACAGTCGACCAGCCACACTGCCGAGCACCAGAGAAAACAGCCAAGCATTTATGAGAAATAGTAGTGACCGAGCACCCACAAGCATTGCCGATCCACAACACATGTCAAGCAACAGAATTTTTTTGAAACCTCCAACAAACGAGCCCCTTCAGTGACCAATCGCCTTCAGCGAATGAGCCCCTCGGCTAATACTACAACTGAGCAATAGTTCACCAACCGATTTCTCCAACAAAAGAACTCCAATATGTAGGATTGCCACCTACCCCAGGATCCTCCTTCATCAAAGAATCATATGATTGCACACTTGAGATGTCTTAGTGAAGAACATTGGGATGTTACAAATAAAGATTATAAGCCTCCAATAGATCTTTCTACTGTGATTATTGATGAAAAGAAAGAATTTGACAAAAATATGAAAGCAAAAGAAGTCTTGTTGAGTGCATTATCAGATATTAAATAAACAAACATTATAGGATTAGAGACTACACATGATGTATGGACAAATTTGGAGACACTATATGAAGGAGATGAATTTTTGAAGCAAGCCAAGATGCAAATTTTGAAAGGAAAATATGAGTCATTGAAGATGAGTGAAGATGAGAACATTACTACTTATGTGAATAAGATCATCGAACTTGTTTGTGTAATTAGATGCGCTGGTGGAGCCTTGGATGAGAATGAAATTGTTTGTAAGATCCTAAGATCCTTGCATCATGTTTACAATCACAAAGTGACTACAATTGAAGAAATCAAAACCTTGGTACCTATGACAAGAGATTCATTGATTGGTAAGTTATCTGCTTTTGAAAGGAGAGAATTTGGTGATAGTCTTCCTAAAGTTGAAACTGCATTTAAAAATACTATTTCTAAGGATAAGAAAAGATATGATTCTAGATAAATTTCATCTAAGTATGAATCTATATATGCTAAGGAATGGGTAGAGATAGAAGAAGAAAGGAAGCTCGATGAGCTTGAAGCCCTAATTGCACAGAGACTACCTAACAGATCTTGTAAGTATCAAGGAAAGTTGACTTTGAAAAGTTTTGCATGTAGAAAGATTGTTCATATTGCTTCAAGATGTCCTGATAGAGACCATAAGTACAAGCCTAATAAATCCAAGTCTAAATTTTAGAAGAAGTGTTATTATATTGTTGATGAAGGTGTGACTGATGATGAATCTAAAAAGAGTGAAGATGAGATTGTGTTTATTGATATCAAAGATGAAGATCCTAGTTTTGTAGAAAAAGCCTTGGTTTTGCATGTGGATAAGAAGGATGAATGAGTTATTGATAGTGGATGCTCATAGCACATGACTAGAGACAAAACAAATTGTGAAATTGGAAAGGTCTGATGGTGGTATTGTCAGATTTGGAAATGATACTCCTTGCATGCTCAAAGAAAAAGGTTCTATTACTCTTGATGGTAAGAATAATACTGATGATGTTCTATATATTGAAGGTTTGAAATATAATCTTTTGAGTGTTGGTCAGCTAGTTGATAAAGGTTACAACCTACAAAACAAGGATGAAATGTGCAGGTTTATTGGAAGCTCTAGAATTGAGATTGATATAGGAAGAAAGACTAAAGGTAATGTATTTCATTTGAATAATTCTAAGAGTAGATGATTGATTGCTAAGATTGATGACAATTGGTTGTGGCACAAGAGATTTTTCCATGTGAACTTTGATAACATTGTAAAGATAAGTAATACAAGAGTTGTTAGAGATCTTCCTAAACTATCGAGGCCTTTTATTGCAATGTGTAAGGAGTGTCAGTTGGGTAAGTTTACAAGTCTACTTTTAAGAATAAGATTTATTCTTCAAGTGAAATTTTGGATTTGGTGCATACTTATCTATGTGGTCCTGCATGAACAAGAAGCTATTATGGGGACACATATTTCATTCTATTCGTTGACAATTATTCTAGAATGGTGTGGGTTACATTTTTGAAAGAGAAGTCTGAAACTTTTGATAAATTCAAGATTTTAAAAGCTATGGTTGAGACTGAAATTGGATTGAAGTTGAAATGTTTGAGATCAGACAGAGGTGCAGAGTTTACTTCTACTGAGTTTAATACTTTTTGTGAAGAGCATGGAATAAAGAGACAGATGTCTGCTCCGTGAACCCCACAACAAAATGGAATTACAGAGAGAAGAAATAGAACTATTCTAGAGACTGCTAGAACCATGATGATTGAAGAAAATGTTCTATAGATTTATTGGAGAGAAGCTATTAGAACTACAATATACACATTAAATCGAGTGCAAGTTAACCAGGGAACCTTAAAGACACCTTATGAACTTTCATATGGTCATGTTCCTATAGTGAAATATTTTACAATTTTTGGAAGTAATTGCTATATTAGAAGAGATGAAGACCTAGGGAAATTTGATCCTAGATGTGATGAGGGAACATTTCTTGGTACCTCTACAAAAGAAAATCATTTAAATTTTATAGCCATAGGTTGAAGAAAGTAATTGAAAATGAAAATGTGAAAGTGGATGAAAATTTTCAGAAACAAGTCAGATCTTGTAGATATGAATCAGATGATGAAGAAGAAAGTTAGATTGTACAAGCACAGAAACATAATAAAAATGGATCGGTAGAACAAAATGATTAAGTGGAAACACAAGAGTCTGCTAAAAAATAAAATTCGAAGACACACAGGTATGTAAGGTTAAATCATTTAGAAAGATATATTATTGGTGATAGGAATCAGGCTGTTCAGACTAGAGGAAGAATCGCTAGAAGTGAAATTTGTTTGATTTCTAAGATAGAGCCTAAAGATGTTGATGAAGCATGTAAAGATGATAGTTGGGTTAAAGTGATTAAAGAAGAGTTGGAACAAATTGAGATGAATAAGACATGGGTTCTTGTTCCTTGACCTAAAGACAAGAATGTGATCGATACTAAATGGGTATTCGGAAAGCAATTGAATGAAAAAGGTGAAGTGATTCGGAATAAAGCCAGCCTTGTTTGCAAGGGATACTCACAGATGGAAGGAATTGATTTTGAGCAGACCTATTCTCTTTTTGCTAGAATTAAATTTGTTAGGATGTTTCTTACATATGCTACTTACAAAGATTTCAAGGTATATCATATGGATGTTAAGTCAACATTCTTGAATGGGGAATTGGAAGAGGAAGTCTACATTGAGCAACTCGATGGTTTTCCTTTGACCGATGAGGATGAAATGGTTTGCAGATTGAAGAAAGAACTTTATGGATTGACACAAGAACCTAGATCCGGGTATGTGAGATTGGATAAGTATTTATTGACACTTAGTTTCAATAAAGGTACTGTTGATAGTAATTTATACTTTAAAATTGATCATGATAACATTTTGATTGTTGAAGTCTTTGTGGATGATATTATCTTGGGTGGAAATGAAAAGTTGAGTAAGGAATTTGTTGATGAGATGCATAAGGAATTTGAAATGTCTATGATAGGTGAGATGAAAATTTTCCTTGGGCTGCGGATTACACAAACTGATAAAGGTATTGTCATATCTCAGTCTAAGTATGCGAAAGAATTGTTGAATAAATTTGGTATGGATGATTCAAAACTTGTCGGTACTCCTATGATTACTAGTTACAAATTGACAAAAAATGATGATACAACTAATGCAAATCAGACATGATACATATCTATGATCAGTGACTTACTATACTTGACACAAACTAGACCAAATATTAGGAATGTTGTTTACATTGTTGCTAGATTTCAAGTAGAACTGAAGGAATCACATGTTGTTGTTAAGAGAATATTCAGATACTTGAAAGGGACAATTGATTATGGCTTATGGTATGGAAATGATGATGATTTTACATTGAGTGCATTTATTGATGGAGATTGGGCAAGTAATGCAGATGACAAAAAGAACACAAGTGGTGGAACATTCTTTTTTGGGTAAGAGATTAGTTTCATGGAAAAGTAAGAAATAAAATTGTATATCACATTCTACTATTGAAGTTGAATATGTTGCTGCTGCTATTAATTGTACACAAGTGATGTGGATGAAGAAAATATTGAAAGATATCAGAGTGACTATTGATGAGGAAACTACTATTCATTGTGACAATTCAAGTGCTATCAATATTTTAAAGAACCCTATGTTGGATTCAAAGACAAAGCATATTTCTATTAAATATCATTTCTTGAGAGGCAAAGTCAGTGAGAAAGAAGTCAGATAGGAGTATGTTTCTACAAAAAAGAATATTGCTTATATTTTCATGAATCCATTGCCAAAGGATACTTTTGAGTATCTCCGAGGTAAGCATGGAGTGATTGCCCCTCCTGATTAGAGCTAGATATGTATTGAGATATATCAGTCCAATATGCTTACAAATTATCATTAATCTGGATTGATGTTTTTAATGGCTACTCCTTAGGAGTAGTGGTTAGTGTTTGAGAGATGTTCATTCAATTTGAGAGATGTTTGTTTATATGTTTGGCCTCTATGACTTAGTGCATACATGTGTCTGTGTCATTAATGTGAATGGGGGAGAGATATTCATGTGAAAAAAAGTTGGAAATGAGTTGAGTAACTAAGAGGGGAAGGGTGAATCAGTTACCAAAAAAACAAATCCAAGTCCCTTAGATGTCTTAATCAAACTTATCATTGTTACTCGGTCAACAAAGATATTCTACTGTTACTCGGTTAACAAAGCAATCTTAAAATATTAACTTTGATTTATCCTTTGGTGATTAAGTGTAGAAACATAAAGCATAAAGAAAATAACATATACACAGATGACACCAAGATTTAACATGGAAACCCAATTTGGGAAAACCACCAATTGCAACTAGTTACTATTTTTCCCTCTTCTAAAGTGAGCTCTGTTTGGAGCCAACCCTGTTAATGGTTACAATACACACTGTTAGGTGTGACCCTGTTAGAGGATTTAATCACCCTGTAAGGAGTGGCCTTGTTAGAGGTCTTCAAACACTTCAATGTAGAAATTTCACCTTGTGAAAGGATTTATGAAAAACTGTTAAGTCTACTCTGTAAAGAGATTTTGATCACTACTACAATTGTTAGAGAGTAACAATGGATTAACCTGTTTGTCGAAGCAACTATCTTTGTTGATTCAGATCTCTGCTCTGGTTTTAAACAAGATCTTTACTGATCAAATATTCTACTGCAGCTCTGTATGTTATTTCCTTAATCAGAATCCCATCTGATTTTTCCTTCACTCTTCATATCAAAACTATGCCATATATTTTTGCTTATTACTTCACTTACACACCTTTAATCCAAACTTGACCTTGTATATATATGATAGGTCTTGTCAAGTCAGCTTGAATAACCTTCCAAATAAATAATAAAACGTAAGTCTGTCGGCTGCATATAACCAATTAAACATAAAATGTAAACTGTTGTTGGTCGGATGACACTAAAAACATAACTCAGTTAACACTATAATCCTTCAATGCCTAACGATTATTGTAATGCCCCAGTGAACTCGGTTAGAATGACAAATCACTTTGGTCTTCTTCAATTCCGGAGAGAACATGACATACACTAACTATTCTTAGTTTAGGTATAGACATTTGTGTAACATAACTACATTTGTGTATACAACAATGACAATACACAATTGAATAATTATCATCAACAATCTCCCTCTTTGGCATTGATGGTAACACAACATGTCATAATACAAAGAATTATAGAACAACAGACACAAGAATAAAATTTTATTAATGTCCTTAGCTTCATTCTGATTCTCATCCAGAAAACTCCCTCTATCTTCACAATCACTGAAATATAAATTTCTCCCTCTTACATCAATCTCTATTTCTGATAAAATTTCTCCCTCTGTCATCAATAATCTTTCCATTAATAATTTCTTTGGCATGACATCAATAATCTCTCCCTCTTTGACAACCAATTCCAAAGACTCTATCCAATGAATTGTAGTGTACCTGATGTACTGATTCATATGCAATAAGTTTTGTCAATGTGCATCAACATGTTAAATCTGTTATGTAGCTCGGTTGATGCATCACTAATCTATCCATTAGTGAGCCTCAAGTAGGGAAATCACCCCTAGCTTTCCTCTAAGATACAAGAATGTGTCCTTAGGTAACGGTTTTGTGAATATGTCTGCAATTTGTTCTTTAGTATTCACATATTCCAACCTTAGTTCCTTGTCCTGAACCAATTCTCTCAAGAAATAATAATTTATTGTAATATGCTTAGTCTTAGTATGCATCACAGGGTTCTTTGAGATGTTAATAGCACTAGTGTTGTCACAATAGATTATAACTATTTCTTTGATTTCCTCCTTCATACCTGACAACAACTGTTTGAACCATATGACATTTGAACAATTTATTACTGCTGCAACATACTCTACCTTTGTTGTAGACTGAGAGATGCAATTTTGTTTCTTGTTGGTCCAACCAAGAAATAATCTCTTACCAAGAAATAACGCTCCACTATTGGTTCTCTTCTTGTCATCAACACTTCTTGCCCAATCAACATCAGTAAAAGCCTTCAAATCAAAGTTTCCTCCTTTCTTGTGCCATAATCCATACTCTTCAGTACCCTTAAGATATCTCAGAATCCTTTCAATAGCCATCAAATGATTCTCTCTAGGATTAGCTAAAACCCTTGCAACAATACCAACCGCTAATGTAATATCAGATCTAGTGTGAACAACATATTAAAGTTTACCAATCATGGATATGTAGGTAGTCTGATTTACCTCCTTTGAGTCATCATCCTTAGACAAATTTTGCCCAATAGACATAGGTGTCCCAACTAGTCTAGAATCTTCCATTCCAAATTTCTTCACTATCTCTTTCATGAATTTAGACTGGGTAATGTAGATACCATCCTTCATCTGATAAACTTGTAAACCAACAAAGAATTTGATTTATCCAAACATAGACATCTCAAATTCCTTACTCATATCTTCAGAGAATGATTTGCATAAATCATCATGTCCAGTAAACAGTATATCATCAAAAAATATCTCTGCTAATAGTATCTTGTTCTGAGGTCCTTCTTTGATGTACAAGCTACTATTGTCATTAGTTCTTTGAAATCCAATACTTATCAAGTAACCATGCAATATTTCATACCAGGATCTAGGAGCTTGCTTCAGTCCATACAAGGATTTATGCAATTTGCAAACCATATTCCTTTTGTTGGGATCAACAAAACCTCTAGGTTGCTCAATATAGACTTCCTCTTCCAGAATTCCATTCAGGAATGCAGATTTTACATCCATTTGGTATACCTTGAATCCTTTATGTGTTGTGTATGCCACAAGAGTTCTAACTCCTTCAAGTCTTGCAACAAGAGAAAAGATTTCCCCATAATCAATACCCTCTTCTTGATCATAACCTTTACACACTAATCTTGCTTTGTTTCTGGAAACTTCACCTTTTTCATTCATCTTGTTTCTGAAAACCCACTTAGTACCAATCACATTCTTGTCTTTTGGTCTAGGTACAAGAATCCATGTTTTGTTCTTTTCTATCTGCTCAATCTCTTCATTCATGGCTTCTATCCATCTTTCATCATTCAATGCATCTTTAATGGGTCTAGGTTCAATTTCACTAAGCAAACATGTACCTTTAAGTTTGTTCCTTGTCATTATACCTTCTGTCTAATCTCTAATTATTTTCTCAGGTGCATAATGCCTTCTAACATATTTGGCAAGTACAGACTCCTTCCTCTTTGATTCTGGGCTTGTTCCACTTGGTTCACCATGTTCAAACATTTTGTTCAGCTCTTCCAATTGATACTCGGGTTCCACTATCTGAGACTCGGGTGCCTTTGTCTGAGACTCGGGTGCCTCTATCTGCGACTCGGTTCCCTCTATCTATGACTCGATTTCTTCACTCTGAGACTCAGTTTCTTCAGTTAGCAGCTCGTGTTGTACAATTGGCAACAAGGTTTGTGGTGATGAATTCAGTGGTTGACATGGTTGTTGTCTAATCACCATTGCCTATGTCTTAGGTATAGTATCAGGTTCATAATACACAAAGTTTTGTAGTCCTCAGGCTCTTTACTGCTCTGTTCTTCACTTCTCTCTACAAACTCATCAATCTTTACATGTACACTTTCTATGACTTTATGAGTAGTAAGATTCAAACATTTATATGCTTTTCTTTTGTAGGAGTAACCTAGGAATATACCTTCATCACCTTTTACATCAAATTTTTCATTTCTTTCTTCCTTCAAGATGTAACAATTACTTCCAAATACTTTGAAATAACGAGCATTGGGTTTATAGCCATACCATTATTCAAAAGGTGTCTTCTCAGTACCTTTGTTTAGTTGAACTCTGTTCAAGGTGTGAATTGCAGCGCTGATAGCTTCCTTTGAGTATTTGGTTCCAATATTCTTTTCAATCATCAAGGTTTTTGCACAATCCATAATAGATATGTTTCTTCTTTTTGCTATCCTATTTTGTTGTGGTGTACCTGGGGCAGATACTTGTCTCTTGATTCCTCTTTCATTGCAGACTTCATTGAACTCATTCGAAATGAATTCACCTCCTTTATTAGATCTTAAGCATTTAAGTTTCTTTCATGTTTCCTTCTCAACTCTGGCAAGGTACCACTTAAACTTCTGAAAAGCTTCTGATTTTTCTTTGAGAAACATAACAGTCATCATTCTGGAATGGTCATCAACAAACAGAATTAAATACTTCTCTCCCATGTAACTTGTTGTTCTGATTGATCCACACAGATCAGTGTGCACTAACTCCAAGACTTCTTCAGTATTGCAATTCTTTCTTTTGAAACTAGTTTTGTCCATCTCCCCAATTCGACATTGTTTGCATATTGCCAATTCAGGTTTCTTCAGAATAGGAATACCTCTTACTCTTTTTTTCTTGCTTATGTTGACCAAGTTATCAAAATTCACATGACACAACCTTTTATGCCATAGCCAACTTTCTTCTACTTGTGCAATAAAACATGAACTTTCAGTGAGATCAAGATAGCATATATTACCTTTTGTTTGCCTGTCAGTTCCAACTAGGTTTCCTTTACCATCCAGGAGCTTGGCCTTACCATTCATGAATTCTACCTTGAAACCAATGTTATTCATCTGTGCCACACTTAGTAGATTATGCCTTAGTCCTTCAACCCAATAAGCATTATCACATTTTATTCCTTCTATTAGAGCAATACAACCTTTACCTTTCACATAGCAAGGTTCATCATTCCCAAAACTGACACTCCCACCATCATAGTGCTCAAGATGTTAAAATTTAGTTTTATCACTAGTCATGTGGTGAGAACAACCACTATCAATTATCCAAGTGTCATTTTTCTAATATGAGAGTAAAGTGTAGTCTTGTCATTATCTTCATTGTCTGACTCATCCTTAATAGCAATGTAAACCATTTCATCTTCATCACTATTAGAATCTTTTGTAATATAACAAGATTTCTTACATTTGTCCTTGTAGCTTTTGTAACTCTTGAAATCTTTCTTTCCTTTGTACTTTTTGAATTTTTTCTCACCTTTGTCTTCTTTGTTTGGGCACTTAGGATCAATGTGACCAACCTCATCACATGAAAAGAAAATCAATGGTATTCTTCCTTTGTACTTTCCTTTGGCATCTCTCTTTGGAAGTAATGCTTCAATGATTTCCAGATCTTCATCATCAAAATTATCATCACTATCACTGTCAATTTGTTTTCCTTTTGAGTTTCTATCCATCTTACCAAGGTTTAATTTAGCTTTGATTGCAGACTCAAAATTGCTAGGATTAGGAGAATAATTGTCAAAATTGTCCAACTCAAAAGTTGTTAGCCTTCTAACTAATGCGTCTAGAGTTATATCATTACTGCACCTCATCTCTTGAATAGCTGAAACTCTAATAGCATAGATAGGAAGTAAAGTTCTCAATACCTTACTAACCATTGTTTTGTCTTCAATTGTTCCACCGACAGAACTGATGGCACTGACACTTTTCTTGATTCTTTCACTGTATTCTGTAATGTCTTCTCCTTCGTTCATTTTCATTTGATCAAACTGACCTTTCAGACTTTCTACTTTGGCTCTCTTTACATTGTCATCTCCTCCATGTATATCATGTAGTTTCTTCCACATATCATAGGCAATAGGGAAGTCCTTGACTTCATCAAATTCGGAATAGCTGAGTGAGGAAGCTATATCAATCATCATTATGTTATGATTCTTCATGTCCACCATCTGATCCACAGACATAGGTCTCGGTGGTTTCACATACTTGTGATCCAAGAATTGCAAACCAGTATCTCCAATAGTAGATAGATGTAGCCTCATCAAATCTTGTCATGCAACGAAGTTGTCTTTGTTAAGCTTGGGAATCTCCCTTCTGTAAGATATCTCTGATCTTTAGCTTAGGCCTTGAAACCTTCCCTGAAAGCACCAAAATCTCTGATACCAATTGTTGGGAATGAGTTGAGTAACTGAGGGGGAGGGGTGAATCAATTACCACAAAAACAAATCCAAGTCCCTTAGATGTCTTAATCAAACTTATCACTGTTACTCAGTCAACAAAGATATTCTGCTATTACTCGGTTAACAAAGCAATCTTAAAATATTAACTGTGATTTATCCTTTAGTGATTATGTGTAGAAACATAAAACATAAAGAAAATAACATATACGGTTAACAAAGCAATCTTAAAATATTAACTGTGATTTATCCTTTAGTGATTAAGTGTAGAAACATAAAACATAAATAAAATAACATATACACAGATGACACCAAGATTTAACGTGGAAACTCAATTTGGGAAAACCACCAATTGCAATTAGTTATTGTTTTTCACTCTTCTGAAGTTAGCCCTGTTAGGAGCCAACCCTTTTAAAGGTTACAATACACACTGTTAGGTGTGACCCTGTTAGAGGATTTAATCACCCTGTAAGGAGTGGCCTTGTTAGAGGTCTTCAAACACTTCAATGTAGAAATGTCACCTTGTGAGAGGATTTATGAAAGCCTCTTAAATCTACTATGTAAAGAGATTTTGATCACTGCTACAATTGTTAGAGAGTAACAATGGATCTGTTTGTTGAAGCAACTGTCTTTGCTGATTCAGATCTCTGCTATGGTTTTAAACTAGATCCTTACTGGTCAAATATTCTATTGCAGCTCTATATGTTATGTCCTTAATTAGAATCTCATCTGATTTTTCCTTCACACTTCATATCAAAACTCTGCCATATATTTCTGCTTATTACTTCGCTTACACATTAAATCCAAACTTGACCTTTTATATATATGATAGGTCTTGTCAAGTTGGCTTGAATAACCTTCCAAATAAATAATAAAACTTAAGTTTATCGGCTGCATATAACCAATTAAACATAAAATGTAAATTGTTGTTGGTCGGTTGACACTAAAAGCATAACTGGGTGAACACTATAATCCTTCAATGCTCGACCGTTACTGTAATGCCTGAGTTAACTCAGTTGGAATTGAAAATCACTTTGGTCTTCTTCAATGCTCGAGAGAACATGGCATACACTAACTGTGCTCGTTTTGGGTATAGACATTTGTGTAACATCACTACATTTGTGTATACATCAATGACAATACATAATTGAATAATTGTCATCAACAAAAACAAGTATGAGACTATGGGGGAGAGATAGTAAAATAAGTATGTCATATGTGGATATTGCTAGTAGTACTATTGATATTATTTGTTAGTGCATTAATTGAATTGTTTACATCATATGTTGTCATCAATGCTAAATGGGGAGAATGTTGAGATATTGTTCAAATTGTGCATATATGTGTTGGCATTAATGTTTTTTCATTGATGTCAACATGTTCCTACTATTGGAGATAGTATTCCCGAGATGTTCAGTGAGATGATTTCTATGGTACGACTACTATGTTGAATATCAAATCCTGCGAAGTTGGTAATGTGTTTGGGGATATCTGTACTTGATTCAGTTCAAGTGGCAAAGGTTCACATGATTTGAGTGAGTTGTGAAAGATTTATTAGATATTGTTATTTGTATTGTTCAGGAAGTGACAATGTTTCAAGTATTGGATCGGTGTGGATTGATTATGCAATATTATTTGTTGCTAACTTGGTGGTGAGTTCAGGACATGGATGTGTGTCCTTTGTTCAAGTGGTTCATGATTTGGATGGTGGAAAGCTATTTTTCTTTTATGACAGTGGTTGTTGATTAGTGTTCTTGATGAACAGTACAAAGATGAGTATGATTTATGAGACAAAGTTGTTCATGTTGATGTTGTGGTATTTCATGTTGCTTGCTTATGTTTCTTGATCGTGTCCTATTCATATTGTTGGATCAGGATGGATTATGCAATCATAATTGAAGATTTTTCATGTAACGTGTTGGTGTTCTTGTTGTTCTTGGCCGACTTGGCGGTGTAGCATGTTGTGATGGATCGTGGCATGATTTATGGATCTTGATCATGTTCGAGGATGTTGTTATGGATCATTGTTGTCTTAGTTGACATTCAATGGATTGCATTGTGTATTGAGCTATATTGAATTAATATTTTGTAATGAGGTCCTTGACCGACCTAGTTGAGATGAATTGATGTAATGTATAAATATGTAATCATTTGTAATTGCAAAAGTATGGAAAAGTATGAGCGAGATTGTGTGAGTGTATGAGATGTTGAAGAGAAGAGGTATGAGTGGAATATGCAATTGAGGCAGAGAATTGATGCACTTCATTGGATCTGTTTTGGCATATCAGAGATATTTGTCAGTTCGTGAGTTTGGACAGTATGTCTTTTACGATTTGAGATCAGAGATTGTTGTAAGACAGTGAGCCTTCCTTCAGATTGAGATCCTTGTTGTAATTGAGTAGTGAGCTCTAGGCAGTGTGCCTGAATGCACATGTATTCCCATTTGCAATACTCCTAATAGGGTACAGTGCTTTTAACGAAGTACATTCATGTTGTGGGTTTGATTCCCACCATGGTTTTTCCCTTAACATGGTTTCCACATAAAAAATCTTGGTGTTATGTGTTGATTACTGTGTTATGTTCCAAGATTTATGTTTATCTTTTGGATCTGAAATTAAGTTGGTAATTTGGTTAAAGTTTTGAGTTTTTGGACACGATTGATTCACCCCCCTATCAGTTTTGTGTGTTACATTATTCTAACATTTATAACATCTACCCTTCTTGCATATTTTTTAGTAGTACTAGTGGATAGGATGAACCTCCTAGCATCCATATTGATATCTTCCATTCATTTGCATCTTCCTTTTCTTCCACTCTATAACATTCTTTCCACATTTTCCCTTCATTATGTTTATTGTCTTCATATTTAAAGTTGGAGAGATATAAAGTGTTATTTAGAAAAGTGTAGGAGGTTAAGGTGGTTAAAATTTTGTTTTTATCTTTCAATTATCAAGGTTTGTTTATTTCAAGACTGCTATGGATTTATTATGTTGCTCTTTGATAAATATTCAATTTGTGTAGAAGATGAATCATGTTCTCATTAGGCATCATTCTATTGTTGGTATATTGTTCTGGTTTAAAATCGTAGTTTAACATAGTCTCACTAAAACTACAAAATCTTTCTCATTTCTTAACTAAAATAAAAAAAAAAGTTGAATTATTCTATAGGATCCTTGAATAGGAGCTCAAAACACAAAAACTATTTGAGAATACCATTTCTATTTAATTCATAGTCTAAAGAGGAAGACAAAGGTATTTAAATTGCCAATTTAATTTATTTTTATGAAGCCATACAAGTGTAATAAGTAATTAAAAAACTTAATTAATTAAACCGATGTGATTTAATTAATAAGTGTAAAAGATGATTCCTTTAACATGTTCTTAGTTGGCACCACTCTAGTGTTTGTATATTGTTATGGTTATTAATGATAGTTTAACATTGTTTTCATTTCTTAACTAGATTCAAAAATTCAAATTGTTCTAAAATGCTATTGAACAAGAGCAGAGAACCCAACAATTGTTTGAGAATACCATTTGCATCTAAGTCTTAGTTTGATGGGAAGACAAAAATATTTGAATTACCAATTTAATTTAATTTAGTTTTTATGAAACCACAAGTGTGTTATAGATTTTGTATTTTCACATTGTAATTGAATGCATTATTTGTACAAATCAACATCACAAAAACTAAGTTGTTGAAGGGGATCAAATTTGTCGTAGGTTAATTATTGATATTGCAACACTAGAAGAAAGTCCCTATGTGAACATGAAAGGGGGACATTAGGAATTATAGTGCATGATATAAAATAAAGTAATAAATAATCAATTAACAAGTTCACGTTAGTATATTAGATGTTAATTTTTAATAAGTAGAAATTAGTTTTTAGTTGTTAATTAATTGCTCGGTGGTTAGAAGTTAAAAGGCTTTATAAATGCATTGCAATGTAATAAATTTGTGTTGCTAATGAATGAAGAATATTAAATTATGACAAATTTTGAGAGTAATGATAAGATAAATTTATAACTCAAAATTTAAAATCAAATGTATAAATTTGAAATCACATTAAAAAATTGAACTAAAGATTTATATCATATCAATAGAAATAAAACATAGAAAATAAATCTAAATATTAAACCATGAGAAAATGAATACACTATTAAAAATAGAAATTACTTTTTTTAATCATTTTTTTTAAATTACATTTTTTAATCAAAATCATATAGAACTACAAAATATTCAAAAAGAAATAATAAGCTTACAAAACTTAAATATAGAACTAAGCTTATTAATGTATTTATACAAAAGAATATCTATTGCATAGTTGTTCTTTTCTCATCCATTTGAATTATAAAAGCTTTGTGTTTTAAAGTTTTTAAAATTGTTTATAAGCTTTGCACCTAGGATTGTTAACACTTATTTGAAGATTTTAAAAAGAATGCACATCATTCTAACTTTGCATGAAACAAGTTGAATCACATGGGTATGGGCAATCTATGTCTTGTATTGGCTTTCGATCAAAATACCAATCTCCTACAGCTTCTGCAATAGTCTGTCAGAAATAAGATGCAGCCGAATCAGTAGAAGTACAAAGATTCACTTATCATTTTTTTTTTTTAAAGAAGAATTAGCAATAATGTATTGATATCACACAAGACACATTTAATTGCTTAGAGAAATGATTTCTTAAAGAGAAAAATTATACAACACAATTGTGGTTGAATAGGCTATAATTTATTAATTGATTTCTTAAAAATATATATAATATAATTGTAGTTGAATAGATTATACAATATAATTATTGTTTTTTAGAATTGTAAATTTTAATAATATTTTAAAATTTAATAGGAAATAGTTTGTTAAAGGTTTAGTTATGGTTTTTAACAGTTATTTTGAAGATTTTGATGAATATTCCAGGAGGGATAGCAAAACATTGCATCTAGTAAATAAATTTGTTTTTTATTAGTAGATAGAACAAAAAACTTATTTTTCATTATGTTCTTTGTAGGCCTTGATGATTAATTCTGTTATTTTAGTAGCAAGATAGGGATTGTTTGCAATACTTTTGTAATCGTTATTCTGAATTTTAACTTCCAATATAAAACTTCTTGACTTCAGCCTCTTATATGTTTTTGTAATCCTTATTCTGACTTTTAAATTTCAATATAAAACTTCTCCGCTTTGGCCTCTTATCGATAACACAATAAATAGAAAATAATTCTTCAACACTCTACAAAATCATTTCATATATTTTGCATCAGATTTATACTTTCAATATTTTTCCCTAATTTATCTAGTTTTCGAGTTTGAAACACAATTGTCTATAAAATTTGAGACAATTTATAAGTTTGAGAGTTGTAATTTGAATTATGATCACATATATGTGTTAGGGGGTCTTCAATGAAGGGGCTATACACCACGTGCATTCATATTGGGGGGTTTAAAATGGGCGAAAAGGGGGCAATATATTACCTAAATAGTGGGGAGGGGTTTTCTTTGGGGGTGGGGGGTAGGGGTTTATATAGAAAAATAGATGTGAGGGATAATGGAGAGGTATTGGAAGAGGGTGACAAAAAAGGAGTTTGAGGTAATATTTTTTAAAAATAGGGGGATTCTTTAGTATGTCACGAACACACATGCTATGATTCAGGTTCACTAAGTGAAGCCCCTGTGATATGTGTAAGCATTGCTAATATTTGACTATGTATTAGAGTGATAGAAATCCTAACTACAAATGAGTTCTATCATAGAGACAAATATTAATGATTGCCTAATTGGTAATGAGTTTAAGATATGAAAGAATATACTTATATTTATAGGTTGGGTAGGTCAAGTCATATGTGAGCTATCATTATAGACATAAATTTTCTACAATTGGTGGGTTATGACTACCTAGTGTTAACCCACTAAAGCGACTCTTAGTTAGAGCTTGTTAGGTCCCTACAAACCTTATACTTTTTGTGTTAACAACTCAACATCTTAATGTAATTCAAACAAAGGTAGGAGCTCTAACTTTTTTTTTGGTAATAAAAACCTGGAAAGAAAGGGTCCAAGGGCCCAAACAAAATATGAAGGTTATAAACCAGCATCAAGGCGCTAGAGTGAACATAACTCAACCCATCCCACCAAAAGAAAAATGCAACACTCAAAAAATAGCCCACCAAAGAACTAGCAGTGCACCACCCTAGCCAACCAAGGGACAATATATGATCAACACGAGAGAAAGAGAGACCCAAAAAAGACATAGAACAGGAACAAACATCTCCTCAAAATCAGTCCAGAGGGTGTTGATATGCCCCTGAAGAAGACTGATAACGTCCATAGGGTAATCGTTCCTCCATCTGAACTTAGAAAAAATATTGTCATTCAATCCAATAGCTATGTTAGCAGCCCAATCAACAACTCTATTACCATCTCTTTTTTATGTGAGTAAAATCACCATCTCCTAGCTTTCTAGCTATTCTTTTACACTCCTCTAGAATCCAATCAAGTCTCCAATTCTTAGCGGAATGGCCTTTCATAACACCAATGATATTTTTGGAGTCACCTTCCACCCATAAATTCTTCCATCCCTCCTTTTCAGCAATCTATAAACCTATCCAAAGAGCTCTAGCTTCAGCTAAAGTACGACCCAAAATGTGAAGCATAAATGCCCAAAGGTTGGCCACAATGATCCTGCAACACCCCTCCACCACCAGCTATGCCAGGATTCCACCACCTCTTTTGAAAATATCTTTTTAGCCTACATGACTATTTTGGGATTCAGGATGAACCCCCAAAGTAGTATGGGATGCACCATAATGCTCTATCCATTTGTCAAATAATTTGTATTCCCTACTAGGGATGAGGAAGGACCCCTTATGTAGTATGGGATGCATTGAAGTGCTCATCCTAGTCATTCCTTGGTAAACCCAAATTTAACCCCTCACATAAGCCCCTAACCTTGACACCATAACTACGGGATTATTCTCTATGAGATCTTACTAGATCCACTTGGATAAGGTGGATGGAGTAGTGGTCCATGTGGTTGGGTTTATTGCATCCTCAAGTTGAAAACCAGGAGCCCAAGCATACAATGTAATGTCCCATTTTTAGCTCACCATGTTTGGTGGTTTGGATTAGCCTATCAGTGACCCTCATAGGCTAGTCAGAGGGATAGAGGGTCTCAGTTGGCAAAGTCGGAGGCCAATTCCCACTCCAGAGGTCTGAGATGTTCATGATTGCTCTTCCTTTGGGTCAGATTGACACATTACTATTTATAGTGTCTATTTCGGGAAAGTCAAGATTACTTATTATAGTAGGGCATCTGAACAGGGTATGATTGCAATGTCGATCCCTTGCACCATTGGGTTGATCAAATATTCAAGGACTTACTATTTATAGTAAATCATATTTGCAGAGTTTTTATTTTTAGTAAAGCACCTAGACATGTGGTGATTTTAATGTTGATCCCTAATTTCAGTTGGCATGGAGAAATAAGGTTTAATGCGCAAGTTATATCATTTAATTATTTTTAAAGGTGATTTTAATAATAATTATTTTTAAAAGACATAATATAAAGTTATAAAGTCACTTTATGTGCAATGGGGCCATGACCTTCAATTGACTTAAAAGTGCATTAATTGATTAAAATTTATGTAGCCAATTATTAAAGTAATTTGTAAAGTCAATGTGAGGACATGCTATATCATTTAAATGATATTAAAAAATATTTATTGTGACTTTGACTTTGGGCGCCCATATTGGAGAATTATTATAAAGTTATTATGCAACCCTAAAACGGATTTGAAATGGAATTAAAAAAAGAACAAAGGGATCACCCTGTTTGGAGAAGTTATAAAAGGGTCCAAAAAGAAAATATAATTAATTCTTGATGATATTTTACTTATATTTTTTTGGAGTTCTTTCTTGGAGAAGGAACCAGCTAGGGTTTCAGCCATATTTGATCATTGGGAACAAAAACTCTCAGAAGTTGTGGAAAATCAACTGAAGATTGCTTTAAGGGTTGGCTACATACAGTGGTCATATTTGTGCATATTAGTGAAGAAATATAGAGATTATTCAAGGGTTTCAAGATTACATGTTTGCAGATTTGAAGATTGTTGAAGATTAAGAGTTAATCATTTGCAAATCAAAATTTATGTTGGCTGCTACAGTGGCATGAACAGTAAACGCTATAGTAAAACGCTACAGTGCTTTAGCAATTTGGTGAAATTTAGACAAGGGTTTCACACTTGATTGAATGATTTCATCCATTGTGAGCGCTCAACAAAGTTAAGGCATTTTACATACATTTTGAGTGGACAAATCATTTATAGCTGCAGATCGATTACATTTCCAGATTTATATGTTGCTGGTAATTTCCAGAATTTAATGTTTACAACCAGCTGGCTATCTCGGGTATGCCTTGTGAATGTTTGAGCATTGTATATATTTTATAAGTGAATAAGAATCATTTGCAGCTCTCTTGCATTTCCAATCTATTTCAGTTTATTATATTACTTTATTATCTTTCTTGCCTGGCATCCTGTGGTGAAAACTCAAAGAAATTCATATATTATCATAACTTAAAAACAAGTTTGTCCTTTGTATAGCAAATATGTGGTTTGGCAGAGTTAGAACTCGCAGGGGTTCTTACATACAATTGCTACACGTGACCAGTCAAGCTCTTATTCTTCGCCAAGTACTATTAAGTTTGGTGCTTTGTACTTTGATTCTCGCTTATTTCTTGTGGTATAAATTGAATAAGGTCATTTATATTTATGTTGCTGATTAAAAAAGATTTTTGTATTTACACTTGCTAGTAAAAAAAGTAAAAAGATTGCTGGCTACTATTGTTGGTTTTTAAAGAGCTTTGAGTGTAACACGAGTATAATATTCTCTCTCTTTGTCACCACATCAACCTAGTCTTTAGAAGACATATATCAGCATATCAAAATACATTAATTCTCTGCAATTTCAATAATTATACAAGCATGCAAAAAGAGATATGAAACTCAACTTCCAAGAATATGAAATGACAAATACAATATACTAAATTTGCACAATGAAAGAATTCTAATGATACCTTGTTATGTAATCTTGGAG
The DNA here is from genome assembly GCA_018584345.1 of Thuja plicata. NCBI lineage: Eukaryota > Viridiplantae > Streptophyta > Pinopsida > Cupressales > Cupressaceae > Thuja > Thuja plicata. The sequence goes on along the minus strand of MU227340.1, from coordinate 2,077,924 downwards.
AACTTTGTGAAAACCATGTTTGTTGCATCTCAGATTGACAATGAATAAAACATGAGTTGATAAACATGCCCAGAAGTTTAGATCCCTCAAATGCTTTCAGTGCAAGAAGCATATCAGTCCTAAAATCTGTTGATAATCCAATTGAATGTCAATTAAAAAAATTCTATAAACTCATAACAACAATTTTTATTAATAAAAACTATAACTGGAAAAAAATTGTAGAGTTGTTGAGTAGCATCCTCAAAACATTCAACAAATGTTAAGAAGAAATGCAATAGAAAATGTTGCCCAAGACACAAATGGGGTGCAATATAGTTATAAGGATGGGAATTCCAGGCCATCAGTATCACATATTAGTAGGTTATCTTAGACACAAGAATCATCCCCACACTCAAATTAAAAGTCTATTGCTGAATTGTCAGGAAGCTCAGATCGGACATTCAGGGTCTGCGAACAGTTCTTGGAGCAGCAACCATCATTGGAGATCGAGCTACCTACTGGAGGCTGTGATCTTGAGATAGATTATCAAGAGTAGCTCCTCCAGTATCTAGACAAACCGTGATACTCACAGGAAAGGCATTTCACAACATACTACTTCACACTCATTGAAAAAGAGGGCTTGCCATCAACAACAAACTAACACACAACATATACATCACTACATATTGCTCATACTGTCGTGCCAACTAGAAAACATTGACAATTCAATCAATCGGTGCAAACTCTAACAGGACACAGAAGTTTCCCAGAAGAACCATGACATGTAGCAGGCCCATTTCAATTTCAGTGACATACTAGAATGAGCTCCCTTCAATCCAAAGCGACATCAAAAACACCTTTACGCTCTTCACAATGCGTAACTATTGTTTGTAGAGCGAGGTGTATACACAATTTGAATAGCCTCAGTTGTCAGTATTTTATTTCATTTCATTTCCAATAAAATATCTAATTTGGTGCACAAATATATTTCAAAGTTTTGGTATCTTTTATTGTTACTTGCTGTTAATCACCTTGGGATATTTCACAATCTACCACTTGAGGTCCGATCCATGCTGCAAATGGCTAAGCTTGGAGATGTCACCTGCTTTTCCAGGCTTATTGTCACAATTTCACCAAACTAGGAGAAGCTTTGGATAACTCAAAATTCTCTTTTGGGACAACCTTAGTAGATGCATCAACATGATTCAAACTAGTATGAATATTTTTAACTTCAATTTACCCTGTTCAAGGACACTTCAAATGAAGAGATACCACAACTCTATGTGCTTTGTTCTTCATGGAAAGTTGCATTTTTGGCAAGATGTATAATACTATTGTTGTCATTATACAAAGTAAGATCTTGTTGTTTACTTCCTAACTTAGCTAATAATTGCTGCGATCACATCTCCTTAGCTCCTTTAGTAAGTGCAATGCATTCGACTTTCGTAGGTGAAGAGAGGTACCACGTTTTGCAATCTAGAAACCCATTTGGTCGTTGCCACTGTAAAGGTGAATACACACCCAATGGTTAATTGCCTTTTGTCAAAGTCACTGGTCATGTTAGAGTCAACAAAACCTTGCGGCTGTGCCTCTTTCCCTTTAAATATTAAAACATGGCGTGGTGTACCATTCAAGTATTTCAAAATCCACTTTATTGATTTCCACGAGTCTTACTTGGATTACTCCAATGTCTAATCTTGTGCAAACCATTGCATACACGAGACTCCCAACAATAGAGGATTAAAGTACTCCTTCCATGTATTTTTTTCTTCGTGTCTTAAGACACATTTTGAAGGATCGCTTGAAATGATAAGCTAAAGGTGTACTTACTACCTTGGCGTTCTTCATGCTAAATTTGTCCAAAGCCTTCTCAGTGTACATTTATTGTGACAATTTCAATTCTCTTTTTTGCCTCTCTAATGACTATCATTCCAAGGATTTTTTAGGCAGCCCCTAACTCCTCCATTGTAAACTTGTTAGCCAATTGTTGTTTATAGCTTGCTAATAACAACCATGCTAGTTCTTGTCACTAGCATATCATCAACATAAAGTAACAGTAGCACAAATTCACAAGGTTGCACGAAGATGGGGGTACTTGGAGACTCTGGAGATTGGTACCAATACTAGTATGACTATTTTTTCGAAAAAGGAGATATGTAATGTCCCCACTTTAGCCATCACCAGATTGAGTTGCAGTTAGCCTATGTCTGCATGGTCCCGGAGGCTAACATGGATTGCAAAGGGATCCTGAGATGTTTTGGCCTAGTCCTTTCCAGTTT